>JAUZSU010116485.1:0-19308 GCA_034780255.1 Parotocinclus maculicauda
ACTGGCTAGGAACGCCCATGCATTTTTGCAAAGGTACAACGATGGAAACTCTGCCCCCATCCCTTTCCCATCCCTACTCATCCACGTGTTTACACCGCTCTGTCTGACCGCTCATTGTCTTTTAATGAGACCAGAGAGTCACCTGGTGAGGAGGAGCTGTAGCAACGCTGCTCCCCCAGTGCGGTGGCTTTGTGTGGAGTTCAGATTCTAACCCCGCCACCCCCTCCCACAGCCCCTCGCCGCTCAACAACCTTCGCCTAAAAGACTCGGTCATTAGCAGTCGTGGAAACGTGAGGCCCTTGGCGGGACGTGGGCCATTTCAGCACGACGGCACCACTTTTTGTTTTTGCACGCCGTCAAAAGCGCTCACCTAATTAAGCCTGAGGTTTCGGGGGGAGCCAAAGAAAAAGCCTTCCTCGCTCCCCCCCTCCACGCTCAGAATTTACTTAATGAGTTTAGATGGCCATTGTGTCGCTGAAGCTCCTGGAAGACAACAGTGATGGAGTGAAGTGGGGGGAAGTGAAAAGGGAAAGAAAGGACGATGGACGGCATGGGACGGCATACCGACGTGACCCTGGGGCTGGAAAAGGTGTACGGCAAATGATAAACAAGTCAAAGCAGGCCATTAGTGAAGAACAAAAAGCAAGCGCTGGAAAAAAGGGAACGAGAAAAGCCGAATGCCTCCGGGTCGTCCTCTTATTCTGTTTATCGCTATCGCACCTTGATCACGCCACACTTGCGTGGTTCGCATCATTTTCTTGATGCAGGCCTGGTTTTTTGGGCCTCAGCTGCGTTTTCTGCTCCCTCCCTCCCTGTTTCGTTTGTGTCTTAAGGCTCCGGCGGCCTTTCTTCTGAGCTGCGAGCATGCTGGAACGAGCTTGTTAGCCGGTATGGATATTTTGACTGGCGCTAGACTTTGGCCACTTGCCTACAGAAACAGAGACAGAGTCCAACCTGGTGTACTGTAATTGTCCCAGCTAGAGTCCCAAGAGACTGCAGATGCCTGATACATATCAAACACTTCTCTTATCTCTGTCTTTTTTTTATTCCGTCCCTCTTGCTCTTATCTTTCTCTGCTTTTCTGTTTTTTTTTTAACTAGGAAGAGAAACTTGTAAATTAATCTCAGTGTCAAACCAAGTCTCTTTCTGCTCTTTCTTTTTGCTTTTGGACTCTCTCTCGTTATCTTTCTGTTTTTTAACCTTGAAGTTTTTATCAAAGAAAAGGAGGGCCAGAGAGTACTGTAGAAAACAAACTCTGTAATTTAACCAGTTGATGTTTATTGAGGTCTGTTTGCCTTGTCTGTGTGTGTGTGGTTTTTTTAAATAATAACTGCCAAAGGTTTGGCTCTGTCTTTATTCCTAATGCTTAACGTGAATTTCAGTGTATCGTATCCGATACTGGAAGCCTGGAAGCTTTAGAATTTATGTGTTGATAACTTTTGAACCACAAGAGATATTGCAAATCTGATTGTGCCCATCGATTTCCGGGACAATTCCGGTGTTCTTTGATATGCTACATGACCACCTTCCCACTGGACAAGCTTGATCCGATATGGCGGGAACCGAGCTTTCTCAACCATGGATTCTTCTGCCTGCTGAGGTCAGGAAAGCGTTACCGCGCTCTCAAGACCGAGACAGAGAGAATGAGGAGGAGTTTCTTTCCGCAGGTTATTCGGACTCTAAATTAGACCAAACCTGGACCATAAATCACCCAAATTACTCCCACCCCTACAACCTTAAAGCACCACCGCACTTTACACACCCATCACTTACAATATTACAATAGCTACAAAAAGTTCTTATAGTTTTATTCTATATTTTTATTCTATATTTTTTATTTTTACTTTTTTGTGTATATATTATATCACCTCCTGGAGCTTTTTTGTACATGTATAACAATGCACATGACAATAAAAGTCTAAGTTTAAGTAAGTCTAAGTCAGTTTGACAGCACCGAAGCCACCAGAGAAAAGGAGTCTGGACGAGACAGCTGAAGATCAGATGTGGGAAACAACCCTGATCCAGATGTTAACCCTTTTATGCATGGCTGTCCTCATCTGATAACACAGCCAGAATGTAATGACCTCATCGCCGACTCCAATTTGTCAAAAACCAAAGCAGATTAATTAATTAGCTGCGATTTAATTCAATAAACACATTTCGAGGTGATACGGCAAATGGGTTTGGTTGTGTTCGGCTTGCGTCGTTTTATCAAGCTCACTCTTTCAGGACGCAAAACCTTCGAGGACACCTTTTTTGCTGGCATAAATGTATGTGATCTTTGAAAAGATTATCTATATATTTTATATGATTCATGTTCATCAATATTGCTTTACTTGCTACGTTGCACCCTGTGTTGCACCAACACTTTTAGAATTTTACCTACTTGAAGATTTCAAATGTTTAAAAGCTGTTCTGGGAATTAATGTTTCTTCAAGTGGACTCATTCCCTCTTGGTTGTTTGCAGCCAGTGAGATACGTTTAATTACATTTACATCCAGAAAGGCACGGTGGCTCGGTGGGTAGCACCACTGTCTCACAGTAAGAAGGTCCCAGGTTTAATCCCAGATTGGAGCAGCCTGGGTTCTTTCTGTGTGGAGCCTACATGTCCTCCGGGTACCCCGGTTTCCTCCTACAGTCCAAAGATATGCGTGTTAGGCTAATTGGTGTCTCTAAAGTGGCTCAGTGTGTGATTGTGTGCATGACTGTGTGTGTGTGTGTGTGTGTTCCCTACGATGAATTGGCATTCCATCTAGGGTAGTACCTGCCCTTGTGCCCAGAGTTTCCGGGTGGGCACCGGCTGGCGGATTAAGCGGAAGATAATAAATAAATAAATAAACCATTGTGCACATTTTTATTTTTGGTTCTACCCTGTGTGTTTTGTACCAGTTTCGGCCCCGGACGCTGTGTAGATGGCAGCGTTTCACTCATGACTATGGTCATGTCCGGACAACGGCCATTTCCGTTTGATGGGACCTAATGCTGTTGCTAAATGGCACATATTTGTATTACCTTATGAGAGCTCAGAAAAACCCATTCTAAAACCTAAATATAGTCTTATTTGATTGATAAACAAAGTACTGCAACTTGTATTCCAAAAACTGGTCTACACATTACACATTACATTGCACGATTTACAGTTCGGCCACCAGTACCATTTCACCAGTAACATCGCGGCGACAATTTCTTGACCCTTTAGATACTACAGCTTTGGTGACTTTCTGAGCCGCTGTATATATTTGGCCTTTTCTGGCCCCCTGCATTGAACCCCGGAGCTCGGCATGAGGCAATAACAAGGCTTTCACAGTCATAGAGAGAACGAGTGAATTGCAGTCGGATTTTTATCACTTCTCGACCGTGCATAGTCTTAGTTAAACCAGTTAGCTGCTGTTACAGAAGCCATTGGGATGCTTTATGTACTTGAACCAATTCAATTATTTGTTTGGGTGAGTCAGCTGGAGGAGAGGGAGCAACGGAAGGCGGTGTCATAAATCAGGCCTCGTCTTTAGAGCAAGGTCTCTCAATCGTTCTCTCTCCCCCTTCTGATGCTTTTCAGCACAAAGGACCGGCCTCAGATGAGTGGACAGGAAGTGCTTTGATTAATGTAATGCAATAGCAGAAATGGCTGCTAAAATGCCCCGGCACGCCTGTTCAGAGATATTTCATTTATGGTATGAAATTGCCAACGCTTCTCTCCTCCCCCGTAGGACACTTAAAGTGTCTATTCCTTCCTCTTATGCAGTCAATCAATACATATGACAGTGATGACTGTTTAATTCTCTCTCCTGTATTTTCCTTGTCTTCATGTCGTTCTTCGGCTCGCTCACACATCTGGGGCGCTAACATAGTCAGATGATCGGGAAATGGATTGACTGGAGCTGAGAAAATAATGCTCTAGCGCTTTTCAACCTACAGTTGAGACCAACATTTTTTGCACAACACCTACAGAAAATCAGTGTATGTGATTAAATAATGCTGTTTTATTGTCTTGCAGCTTACTCAGGACTCTAACTTGGCCACTCAAGGACGCTCAAGTTCCTATCGTTGTGTCACTGCATTATCTAGTTGTTATATTTAGGATTTTTAAGATACTTCATTTGTCCATTAGACTTTAGAAATGTAAAGTTTGTCCTGGTGAGGGTTATGATGGGTCCTGAATCTATCCTGGAACCCTGTGTGCAATGCAGGAATATTCAGTAGAGAGTTAAGCTAAGGACAAAAAATATTTCTCACAAGAATCTACAGTCATATTTCAGTAACCAGAACCAGAATCAAAGTAACTTAAGGTAGAAAAGCTGGACATGGTGGAACCTGGCAAACTCCACACGCTCAGTAAGTGGAGGTTATCACCGGGAAATACCTTTTCTTTGTCTATCTTGCTATCTTTTAATCACTCACTGCATGACAGAGCAGAGGAGTTATACTGCTCTGCTTCAGTACTGATTCAACACTACTCAGCAGCTCTGACTCCACGGCTAAGCACCTTGTGATAAGATCTGTTCCTTATACATGCTTCGACTAAGGGGACACGTTATGGGACTGCACCGCTCCCATCACTGCTTCTCTTGATCTCCTGAGTACCATGTTCATGGGTTTTACATGAATCTTATGGAAATGGATCTGGGTAGACTACACATGAAACTGCTTTCTGCTGATTTAATCCTATCAGCAGGATCAGGGGGAACGGTTTTGCTGTAATGTACTGGTTTCCAGTTCGGGGCATGCATATGCCTGCGCCCTGTGTCCTCCTGGATAAGTGCTTTACCTTAGATCATGGACTATTATTTTTCTCTTTTTATGAGAATAAACACAGAAAATACACCCAGGAAATTGTATGATGTATTTAAAAACTGAAAACAAAACTGAAAAAACTGATTCTAGAGGCTACAGCGGAAAGTATTCAATGTGCAATGGTCTTCTTTGCACTTGACCAATAGCAGCATCTGGAAGTTTCATCAGGATGCCAAATTGACTCTTCTACAGTTCAAAGACTGGCTCAGAAATTGTCTTTGTGGCAGGGTAGCAGCCTAGAAACAACTTTTTTGGGGACGTCACACGAAATGGTGACTTTAACCTGTAGAAGCTTTTTGTTCTGAAAATTAAGGATTTTTTTCTGTACTTATTACCTGTATGTTCCTGTATATATATATATGGTCATTACACTATTGCTAAAAACAACAAATCTAATGGTGGCCTGAGACTTTTGCACAGTACTAAGTTAGTTGCTATGCTAAGAAATGCAAATACACACTCAACACTTAAAATTATAAATAAATCCTATATTACAATCCAATATTATAAATCCCAGCAGTGGGAGCTTGGCGGTACTGGGAGTTAAATTGGGAGCTCTTAGCCTTCTAGTCAGTTCTGGTCATGCCTTAACCACTAAGCCACCACAGATTTGACAGTTAGACAAATTCATTATTACAAACGCAACAGAAAGCTGTACGAAACAAATAACAAGGTGTATGGTTTAGGACTCTGACCTTTATTCTGGTTGGGTGGGTACGTCCTGCACCTTTGGTCTTTGTACGATTCAGTGATTTCCACACCTGGGTGATTTGATCTGAAACGCCTGCCTAGTGTGACCTGATTACCAGCAAGCACAGGTGTTGGTTCCATAATTTACAGATTTAGGGTATAATCTCTGTCTGCATTTTCCTTCAGGATCATTAAAGTTTTATGTATTGATAAATTGATTTTCCAATTTAACGCAGGTTAAGCGTTTCAGGTTTCAGAAGGTGAACTGCTTTTAAACACGGGTCACACCTGGAACATCCAGTGCACTCAGTCACATATTAGCTGATGGCTCAACATCCCTCCTGCTTCAGGTAAACGGATCTGGATTGATCAGTGACCAGTGCACCTAAGCACCGGATTTTTCATCCACAGTTAATCAGTCATTCATTTTCCATCTCAGCTCAGTTCAGTTCACCCAGGCCGCTCCACCCTGGGATTGAACCCGGGAGCAGCGATGTTACCAACCGAGCCACCGTGCCTCCCCATAGTATAACATACTGTACATAATAAGCCTATGATTGCACTCTAGCTCTTTTTTGGGGGGGATTTAGGACTTCTTTTTGGGATTATCACCACCGACTGGGCCGGATTATCCTCACGGATGGAAGAACGTATCTCCCAATGTTCTAATTCAGAATTCCTGTTTGAATTTTTTGTTTTAAATGGACTGTTGAACGTCCAGATTCTTTGAGTAAAGAAGTGTTTGATTTCCAGAGGTTCCACTGTATTATGCTTGCGTACAACCCATTTTTTACAGTGGTGGTGTGACGTCATGCATGATGATTACTAATGTGGGGAGAACATGCAAAGTCCACATTTGGAGGCAACACCATCTCACCCTGCAGTTAATCATACATTTCAGACTACAGTGTTTTTAGATGAAGGGAGCACCTGGTTCAAAGGAGCGTACTGACATCAGTCTATTTGTTTACATCATTTTCTAGGGCAGCTCTTTAGAAACCCGATCCAATTTCCTCAGGAGGATTACATCTAAAGGATTTGGGTGCTAAAATGCTAAGAATGTGCGAGTATTTAAATGTAAATACTGTTTCCTCTTGCTGGCTTCGAGTCAGTCAGCTACCTGAGAGGCTTCTTTTACCCGATGAAAAGACAGGCGCCTTTCTTTACCCTCTTACAAGCGCGCTTAATTTCGCAGGCCTTGTAAACACAATCCTCAAATTGATGTTATCAATTGTGATGTTAGCAAATAGCGCTGGCTGATGTCGCGCTCCGTGTTTATCTTCCCCAGCACGCACCCACCTGCTAAGAGGTGTCACACTTTAATGAAATTGTTTGAATATCGCCGGAGCGTTGCTAAGGAACAGAGCCGCCGCTCCCGCCGAAGCGACGCTCGCAGATTTGTGTCATCAAATGATGATTAGAGATGAATGGCACCAGAGGTGGCGAGGCCCACTGTGCCAGGAGCTAGGTTAGCGCAGATGCTAGGTGAAACGCTGTCGTTTCTTGGCAGCGCTTAAACCGCCGGGGAATTTCACAGGCCAATGTGAGGTGGATGTTGACGGTCTGTGATTGCTGTGGGAGGCTTTAGTCATCCGTCTGATGGTTTTATAAGCTAAACCGATTGGCAACACTCCGATTTCCCAGGCTACCCGAGATTAGCCTCTGTAAGCAAGGTGTGTTTGTTGTTTTCTGTTTACAGGGTTGCTCGAGGGGGGAAAATCACCTTAGAGTCACGCTATCGTTTCAAGCCTGATTTCGCCAGCCTTTCATCCTGCAGCCACCTATCAGAGCTTGGTTCCAATTGACATTTAGCATAGTCTCTTAGATCCAGCTTTGATTCTCAAGAATGATTGCGCAATTTTTGGAAAGGGTGAAGACACGTCTGGGGAAGAAGCGGTTTAAATTTGGCTGAAGCAAAGAATTTAATGTAAAGCTATCACTATTGCTGTGCATTTCTTATTTCTTATTCTTTATCATTACAACATGGATATGTACACACACCAAACACTTGTGCCATTAGGGAACGAGCCTCTCTGTTTCAAACAGCATGGCTTCCACAAGTTGTTAAAAAATGTTTACATGCACTTAATAATCAGATAAATTCAGCAAATCTGATTTTGTCAGTAATCCAACCAATCAGATTACATGCACTTGGGTATTCAGATAGCGGGAAAGCTCCAGGTTTACATGACTCAGGCAATAAACAGATTTTAACATTGCAAGCAGTTAATAGTCTCACAAAAAATGGGACGTAAACTTCAAATGTTAATAAACAAATAAAAAATGATAAAATTATTCAACTATTCCTGTGTTTCACCTCGTATGTGTTTGGCAACCATTCATGGGAGCTGCATTGAATTCCTGGGTTGCCAGCTTCCCCAAGAGAAACCATCAACCAGGTCTATAGAAACAAGCCCAAATAAATCAAAATCTCCTAAAATAAGCAGACCTGGCAATTGTGTTGGATTTTTTGCTACAGCTTTACATTCTTAATCTTAATTTGGCATCTGATTATACTTTTTACAAGAGCAGATAATGGCAATGCTCCTCTTTTTCAGCTTTTCCAGATTTTCAGCTGATTTTTAGGAGATTCAGTAAAATTCAGAAGATGTAGAAATCAGTTCTACATCATTACGAAACTTTTTTATTAGATTCGGATCCAATGACTAGGGAACCGTTACTGTAAAACTCATTGCCATGTTCGTGAAACTAGTTTGAGATGATTTCTGCTTTGTGACATGGCCCGTTGTCAAGCTGGAAGTAGAAGATAAACAGTTATATAAGGTAAATTGCAAATTGTGGCAATGGAGGGGTCCACGTGCTAAGCAACAACACTTAAATAGGCTGTGGCATTCAGGCGGTGATTGATTGGCATTAACAGAGTGGCAGTGTGCCAACCGTAAAAGTAGAGAAGATCACAGAATACTCTTTGGAACATTGAGAAATTGTGCTGGATAGCATACAGTAGATCATCAGACTTGCACTTGTGGATTCCATCATATGAAATCTTCATCAATTCTGACTTTCTTTTCAAAGATTCAACTTTTCACTTAACTTGGTACGCTGATTACATGATTTGTGATGAACGACACTGCATTCAGTTCATACAAGATTTATCATTAGCAGTCCCAGCCCTCACCAAAACTTTACCAGCCCTCAGCTCAACAAGATTTAACTTCCCAACCATTCAAACTGGTAAGCCAGAGCTGTAACCACCATCACATTGTCCCTCTTTTAGATGCAGTTGATTGTAATATTGTAATGATGTAATAGCCTTCCTTGTGATGCTGTGATCCTCTGACATGCCTTGGAACCTCTGAGAATCTGAAGATGGGCAGTAGCCTCTTGACCCAGGTGACTATGATTAAAAGTTTATCAAGTGGAAATTAATCATGACAACTGCTCTTAGGCAGTGTTCTTTAAAAGAGCAGTTGTGTTATTTTTATTACCTGTGTTCAACGAGTTAGCCTCGACCTGTGAAAATACAGAAATGTTCAGTCTTAGTGATTCCCCAGCACCCTGTGTACCAGACTGACAATTTCCAAACTGCTGGTGAGCATCAGGTCCGTTAGCCTGCTGGGAGACCTCTCTCCTGCATTCCTCACTCCCAGCATGGACTCCATCAGGGTTCAGTGGGACACCTTTTTGGCACTGCAAGACAGGAGGCAGTCCAACGAGGGAGTCCACTCCCAAAATATCGAAAGACTGTTTGACAGGCGCAGTTATTGGACCGTTCTCTCCAGGTGAAGATCAATTCGGACGTTTTAGTTCGGAACACCAGTGAGGGCAATGGCAACGTAGCAGAGCCCCTACAGTCAGTCTGTACAGACATGTCTGTGTGTGCCGCCATAAAGTTTTTCTCTATGATGTGTACAAACCACGTTTTCAAAAAAAGACAAATATCACAATGGCACGGATCAATGCCAAGAGAGCCAATGACTCTGACTGGGGATTACGCAATCAGATACAGTACATCTAAAAGGAATATCAAGAAGGTGTCCGTTTTACAAGAGCGATGATTCCTGCCAATGTTTCATGCCCCTGTATCCTCCCTCTAACCAAGCCCTGGATGGAAGCCACATAAGGGAGTGTAAAGTCTAGAAATGAAGTTCCTTTGTTGGCCCCCTTGTGAACATCATTCCTGATAAAAAGCAGACTCGATCTCAGGCCAAACCCATCTCCGCGTTTAAATGCTGTTATGTTGAGAACGGTTCATTTTAAGTGCACGCATACGCAACGTGTCCTTGATGACTCCCGAAATAACCGCACGGTCAGGAAGACACCTTGGTCTGCAATATGCGATGGAATAAAAACTCAACTGTTCTGTTGTCTTTTAGCCACCATATTGGAGTATAAGAACCAATAGGATCAATTGGTGCCAGTTAGTGGGACGGTTGTAGGCTCCGGACCAGCAGTAGGACATTGCAAGATTAAACAATGGCTCATTGTTGGACCGTCAAATGCTTTCTGGGCATTCTGGGGAGAAAAAGTGTTTCGAGTTTGAAGAAGAGGTAGGAAGGAAGAAATTGAAACTGATTCTCCAGAGGATTTGATGACTCAGCTAGAATGGTTAACAGGAAACAGAGGTTGAGTAACCTTGACCGTGGCGTGTCACGCTGTGGCTTCGACTGGAGGAAAAACAGTGAGCACACACACCTGGGCTGTTGTATTACACAATGCCTGAAGAAATGAGTGGAACCTAAAGCCACAGCTACACGAGCACATACAGTATAGGGTGGAAATATTTCAAGAATACTGATATAGGAATCTGAAAACATCATAGGAAATGGATACAATTCAGAAGTGAAACACAAACAACAACATCCATTTAAGAAAGCCAGTTTTCCAAATGGTTCCCAAAAGTCTAGTCTCTAAAATGTAGTCGTTTGTTGACTCCTCCTTTTGAATCTGCTCTGAGCACTGCCAATCGAAACACATTTTCTTATTATTATACCACAAGTACACAGCATAATTAGGAGAATAACTGTTCTAAAAATGAATAACTGATTCGTATTAAAAGTACTGTTTGACCTACATGATTTGATCTGATTTCAACGATTTAAACCCTTTAATAAAATGAAACGCTACACAATTATGCTCAGAATAAAATTAAGCATCTATATATAAAATTATTTAGCAAACAAGTCCCGGGTTCAATCCCAGGGTGCAGCGGTCTGGGTCCTTTCTGTGTGGAAAGTCTGCATGTCCTCCCCGTGTCTGCGTGGGTTTACTCCAGGTAGTCCGTTTTCCTTCCACAGTCCAAAGACATGCATGTTAGGGTAACTGGTGTCTCTAAAGATCTTAGTGCATGACTGTGTGTGTGTGTGTGTCCTACGATGGATTGGCGCCCCGGGTAGGGTTGCTCTTGCCCTTGCACCCAGAGCTGGCGGGTGGGCACTGGCTGGCCTGTGACCCCATGTAATAATGGTAGATAATGATGGATGGATGGACATGCTTAGTACCAGGGTGTTGGAATGTTTGGGGCTTTTTTTTTTGCAGCCTCTATCATATTTGAGCTATCATAAGTGCTCAAATTGATGAACAAATTCCTACAAAAACAAACAGTTTCTGGAACTATTTTAACAATATGTTGTGTTCTTATAAGTATCAGGTCATGAAAACCCGTGTTAGAACATATAAATACGTCTTTTTCAGCTGGTTCTAAGAGCTTCCACTCAGAAGCAGTTGGTCCCAGGAAAGGAAAATTAGATCTTTTTAAATATTTTACAGTGCATTACTGCACAGGCATGCTGCTTATTTTACCCATGGGTTTAAGCATTGTCAGATCAAGGTAAATTGCAGCAAGCTTCAGAGAGAGTCAAGGAAGCAAAAGCTTGACAGAGGCAAGGATGTTCCTACAGATTTTATTTGAGTAGTGACGTTTCCGAGATTCCTCGAGAAATGCGTTTTCTGAGGCACCTGTCCCACCATCTGAATGTTTTACAAACCTGTTCAATGGGAAGCATAAACCAGGCTTAAAGAAGTCACTTAAAGAAGCTTACAGAAGTTAGTCTTCCTCTCCAGTTGACGCTGTGAGTAATTACACCGCTGAAGTGATATCAAGCCTTTCTCTATTAGATTGGCTTCTGGCCCAGACAGGTTGATTTCTGTCTCAAGCCTCCCTCGCTGAACCATCCTTCCTGCCAGCTTCCACTGAGAGTTAATGGCACGCTTTGTGCAGCAGCCAGATTTCATCTGAATACAGTATCTCCACATGTAACTCATCCAGAAGATGATTGCTTTCTATGAAACCACTCAGTGTTGCTGTTTAATCCAGGAACGACCAACTTGAATGGCCTTACTAAAGTAGAACAGTCTGCTCCATAGGATAAACCTTTAATATTCCTTAAAATACCTTAAATATTATGGCTGGCCAGTGGTGGTGTAGTGGTTAATGCTGGCCAGACACTAGAAGACCTTGAAACTATAGTCTAGATACCCTCTCACATCTACAGATAGTCATAGACGATGATTTTGCAACGATTGGGGATCTTTGCATGGTCCCTAATTGCAAGACTTCAACTAGATTCCTTCAAGATTATTTCCCATCATGCTGTTGGACAAAATACAATTTATTAAGATGTCATACACCTGTTTCATTTCTTTAACATTATTCACAAAAGTTCAGCAGAAGACAGGTTACATAAATATATAATTATACACAGGATATAATTGTAAACAGAACACCTTAGAAAGTGTGTTGTTGTGTTATTGTGTTATAATCTACGGAACTTGCCTTTTGCTCATGCCTGTGATCAAGTCACAGTTGTTCTTTTCTATAACCGATAACCTCGAGTGTAAATTAAAGAAGCCCTGAAGTAAAAAACATAAATTCTAGCAAAAAGTAGGTCCACCACGAACGGTAAAAATTCTATTTCCTGCCTTAATACAATGTGCTACAATTGGTTTATGTAATTCTGTAATGTAACGTTGGTTTGAAATACAAAGTGGAAAAGTTGAAAGGAAAAAAGTACTACAAAATAAATATAGAAATAAAATAAATTCATTAATTTATAATATACCTATGATTGTGACCTTCTTCTTCTTCTTCTTCTGGGTTTTCTGGTGATTGGCATAACGTATTTTTGCCTTATCACCACCGACTGGACTGGATTACGTGCATCTTCTATGGAAGATCAAACCTGTGGGTTTTTTTTATGTTCAAAGTCAGAACATGTGTTGAAAAAAATGTCCGTACGATGTTTGAATTGTTCAAGTGAAGAGCTGTTCAAATTCGGAGGTCCCACTGTACAGTGACAATGAACAACACTACAATGCAAAACAATACCTCTTGATAACATCACACATTTTCTGTCTTCAGCTATGATGACAAATGATTTTGAAGATACTCAGAAAAACTACAATGATGCTCAAATTAGACTCCAACCACAAACCGAAGGTGAGTTCTGCCCTATAAGAAATGACATTTAGAAATCGGCCATGAATATCATTTAGTTTTAAACCAGATCCAATCAATGATACATCTATATATCTACAGTATAATTGCACTCATTCTTTTAAGGTTTGGTTCATGAAATAATGCAGAGTTCAAGTGTTGTTCGTTCCATGACCCCGAGTGACAAGCTCACGGCTAGTATAAGTGCTCTCACTAAAACCGATGCTGATAATTACTAATCAGTTGCTGGACTTGAAGGGAGGCATCACTTACAGCTGGATTAATGACATTAGAGTGGATGAGTGGAGTGGAAATGCCTGATTGTGTTTGGATTGTCTTAATTTTAACCAGGACCAACAGGACACCCTGAGGTGTATGCTGGCTCTTATCTCTGCTTACTACTTAGCAATGGGTGACCTGTTGACCCATGGCTTCTGGGTAGCTGCAAAACAAACGAAAGGTCTGAAATGGTCAGTGGTGGTTCGGAGCATCTTGATTAGGGTTCCATAGTAATACAGTGCTAGGTACTAGACTTTGGTTCAGAAGGTCAGAGCTGTTGGGTTTTAGTCCAAGGCACTTAAACCATATTTGTTTGGGGAACAGGGGGTTTGATAAATGTCAACATTATCTCAGAAGGGAAAGCTGAAACTGAAACCATGTATCAGCTCCGTCAACGCCAAGGTCAACTGATTAGGAAGGATAAGGGAGAGTTTAGAAATTGGGAAAAATAGCCAAGCAACCAAAAATATCCAGCCACCTGCCCAAACTGACTCCTTAAATTGGACATGGACATGAAGATCCAGCCGGTCCAAAGGTTGGAGCAAAACGAGGGAGAAAAATCTGATTTTTATTATATGCCATATGATAAGCCCAGTGGTTTTGTAGAGCAAATTGTTCTTACAAAAATCATGATATCCTCAGTTCATCTTAGCAGACTGCCTGAAAAAAAATGCTGGTGGGGCAAGATTGAGATGTACACCGTGATACGGCCGATCTCTTGCCGTATTTACAAAGACATGGGGCTATAAATAATCCAGACCTGTCTGCTTCAGATGCTCCAATCATCTACCTGTTTACGGTTCTCGTAGGACCGATGTTCTCCCTGCTCTCACGCTCACCAGTAAGCTTTAATATTTCATACGTACACTCTGATCTGTGCTGAGAGTCTCCTTATGGAGCACCAGAGATGGAGGTATACACTCTCCTTTTTTTGCCCAGTATTATTTTCGTACCTGTTCAAACGCACTGGCCTTTAAATAATTCAGCACGTAGCCCCGCTCGCGCCTGCTCTTACCTAGAAAAAGCACCTAGGAGTGACGGCGAAAAAGGGATAGACTGAGGTAAAGGGAGGGCCGCCTCAGGGAAGATAAAAACACGAGAAAACAAGCGTGCCGCTTCTCGCAAAACCTGAGCCTTAGGTTGGATCATCTATAATTCACGAAGTGCGCACTCACCGAAATGGATCATAGGGAAGTTGTACATGTAGCCCACTCAGACTTAACGTGATATGACAAGGGTCTGAACCTATTACTAAAACAGGCCATTATTTTTAGGTGGGTTTACAAAACGCAGAGGATGGAACGGCTTTACCGGGGAGGTACAGAGCTCCGGTTCGACTGCACCTCAATCTTGGTAAAACCAAAAAAGATTTCTTCATTTTGAAACCGATGCTTTTGTGCTTGAAGAGAACTGATCTTCTGAAACGTTAAACCCGGCAGAGCAGTTCCTCCGTTCCTATATGTTTGGGCGAGTTTTGTTGGATCGACCACAAAAAACATGTAACATGTCAAACCATTACCATACCAGTGGCAGCCCAGCTGAAGCACTGCAGACAGAAGTATATACCATCAAACCACATCACAAGATCAAATCAACTGGACTACAATCAAATGATTATACAGGTTAGGAATGCAAACATTCTTTATTGTTTTTTTCTCTTGCTTGTTTTCAGTATTGAAATGAATAATGCAAATAATCAGAACCATGAAAAACAAAAGAAGAAAAGAAAAAGGGAAAAAAACATGATTATAAGTTGACCAAATATTCGTCTTGCTTTCTTGTTTTCTTGCATGAATGCTTTGATTCTATTTTTCTTTTTTTCCATTTTTTTTCTTTCTTTTTTTCTTTCTTACTTGCATTTTCTCTTTCTTCCATTTTTGTTTGTTTGCTTGCTTGGATTATTTCATTCTCTTTATTTTCTTATCTTTTCTTTTATTTTCTTTCTTTCTTTTTTTCTTTCTTTCTTTTTTTCTATCTTTTTTGCATTTTATCTTTGTTTCTTACTTGTTTGCTTGAATTCTTTTTTTCTTTCACTCTTCCTTGGTTGTTTGCTTGTTTGATATCTATATTTCTCTTTTTTTCTTTCTTTCTTTCTTTTTTTGCATTTTCTCTTTCTTCCTTTTTTGTTTGTTTGCTTGGATTATTTAATTCTCTTTCCTTTTCTTTCTTTCTTTTTATCTTTCTTTCTATCTTTCATTCTTTCTTAGTTTATTACTTGTTTGCTTGTATTCTATCTTTTTCTTTTGTTTTTTCTTGCTTTCTTTTTTCTTTCACTGTTCCTCTGCTGTTTGCTTGTTTGTTATCTATATTTCTTTTTCTTAATTTCTTACTTTCTATCTTTCTTTTTTGCATTTTCTCTTTCTTCCTTTTTTGTTTGTTTGCTTGGTTTATTTCATTCTCTTTCTTTTTCTTTCTTTCTTTTTGTCTTTTTTTCTTTCTTTCTTTCTTTCTTTCTTTCTTTCTTTCTTTCTTTCTTTCTTACTTGTTTGCTTGTATTCTATCTTTTTCATTTTGTTATTTTTTGCTTGTTTTTTTCTTTCACTGTTCCTCGGCTGTTTGCTTGTTTATTATCTATATTCCTCTTTCTTCCTTTTCTTAATTCTTTCTAGCTTTCTTCCTTGCTTTTTCTCTTTCTTATTCTGGTTTGCTTGTGTTTCCTCCCCACTGTAGTCCATGATGAGTCCTAATAAGAAAACGCTCTCTAATGATGGAAAGAATCAGATTAACATAAGAGAGTAAGAGAGAACATTAAGAGAGTAAGAGAGAAGAAATGAAAGATAATCACAGCAGTACGTGATAACGATGAACAGATTTCATCACTAGTTCACTTGCTTTTAATTAGATTAAAAAAGAATACATTTCCCCTGTTATCACGGTGATTATGACTACAGTAGTTTTTTTTACAGGTATGGTTTCTTGGGTCACGAGGTTAAATCGTGAAAGCTTACAAAAACACAAACTTAGGACAAACAAAATAGCACAAATTTCTGCTAATATTAATAAACCATTTCGAATTCAGTGAAGAATAAATCAGTGTTACCGAAACAAAAATCACATGATTCATATTTCATAAAAAAAAACTCAACAGAACTGATTTCTATCAAACATGATTGAAGTTTGAAGTGAGGAGAATAACTGATCCATTTCCGTGCAATAATACAAAGGTGGCTCAGTGCCAGTAAATGTAGGAGTAACATGAGATACGGTGAGACAGGGAGCCGTTTAGTGCCACTGATCTGCCCGACGCTGCCACTTCTCCTGTTTGGTTTGTGGTTTGTGGATTAAACAGCTGTAATAGTTGGAAGGGAAGTGATTAAGTCCAGGCAAAGGGAGTTGTCAGCGTCCCAGACTAAAGCAGACACCCTGCAGCTAAATGCAGTCGATGCGATCAAGTCTGCTCTCCACTATCGTCGTACTCCCTCCCTCTCCCACTCTGACTCATTTACCCAAATCAGTAGATGATGGTTTGTTCACTTAATGGCTTCCTGAGTTTAAAAGCATCTCCTGCCAGGCATTGCAGGAATCCAGAATAAAACATCACTCTATATTTGCTAACTGGACGCTCTTTTAATCAGTCTGCCGTTAACATTGTGTAATTTTCTTATAACACCCTATCGCGTCTCTTTAAATAATGAAACAAAAAAACACCTGATTGTTTTCCTCCATCGTTCACATGCTGATACCTAATGGATTGCCCAGGATGGTCAGCATTCAATATGTAGTTTAGATTGAAAAAAAATGATAATAAAAACAAAAATGTGATCTCAGTGGTTGTTGGGGACAGAGAGACCAGTTGGAGTAGGAGTTTTATTTTAACTGCACATCTCTTGGTATTTTCACACACAGTGTCTGGAGTTCTCCGAGTGGTGCGATAAAGAAATCCAGTGAGCGGCAGGAAATGACTTGGCCGGACTGGATTGAGCTAATATAAAGGCTGCAGTTGCTCAGATAACAACTCTGTACGACTGTAGTGAGCAGAAAAGCATCTCAGAATGCACACCATGTCAATGCTTGAGGCAAATGGGTTACAACTGCAGAAGACCACATCGAGTCCACATTTGTCTGCCAAATACTGAAAGCTAAAGCAGTGGATAGAGGCTCACCAAAACTGGAAAGTCAAAGACTGAAAAAACATAGCCAGGTTTAACGGAACCTGTCAGGTGTTTGGTGCAAGAATCCAACCTGCTTTGTGTCAACAGTTCAGGCTGGTGGAGGTGAGGTAATGGTGTGTTTAGGCCAATTATCCATCCATCCATCGATTATGTTCCACTTAATCCACATGGGGTCGCAGGCCAGCCCGTGCCCATTCGGCAACTCTGGGTACAAGGGCAAGAACAACCCTAGACGGGGCGCCGATCCATCGTAGGGTACACACACAGTCAAGCACACATTTACACACTAAGAGCCACTTCAGAGACACCAATGAATCTAACACGCATGTGTTTGGACTGTGGGACTTTTTGGACTCCACCTTGGGATTGAAATTCGATTACTGAACTAAAATCCATACTCCTTTATCAAATTTTTAATCTTCAATGTTTAGATCGGTGTATGCTGTTACATGAGCTCATGAATAATCAAATAACTGCAAAAATCAGCCTATTAATGGATCATGATGTGCATGTAAGCATACTCAATGATTTCAGGTATACAGTGGTCTTTCCAGTCGCTAAGTCTGTATTCAATAGACCTTTGGGCGTGGTAGAGAAATCAAATCGCAAGATGAAAGTGTAGGAGGAAAATCGTCAAGAACAGCATGAACCAGTCATGTCAACACGAAGCCCAATCTTAGTGGAACGTTTTCAGCACCTTGTGGAATGAATGCCGTGAAGATCGGAGAGTTTTGAGAACAAAGTGAGGCCCTAGCGAGCGTTATTAAAGGCTTTCGAAAGGCTTACCGAGTGTTTATACAGACTAAAAGAATCAACAAGCTAGCTAATCTAAAGCTAGCTATCAACAGATGGGATAGGATATGACAGCCTCAGAGAATCCCCCAGGTAGCTAAGCGAAAGCTAGCCAAAAGCAACTATACAGTTATCCTTTAGTAGCTAAAGTATAAAAAATATACGATCAAGATTGTTTATGGATATAGTTAAGCTAACTGGGGTTTCCCTGATTCTGTATTTCAAGGTAGCTGTTGTTAGCTAGGTTCCCTTGGTTTGCCTAACATTTCTTGCTTTTGTTTACTCTTAAGTATTTACATTTTGTACTTGAACTTAACTAAAAAAATTAATTATTTGTGTTTTATGATAACGGGTCTCAAATCCCCAGTACGTGTTTTAATCCAGGGACTTTTCTGTTTCCTGTGTGAGTCTTTTATTTTCTCTCGGTTCAAGTTCAGGTCGATGAAGCTGATGGACCGTGACAGGTCTCAGGTCTGTGTTTTGAGAGCAGACTAAACCCGTTCATGGTAGAGAGCCGTTTCAGCGCTAAAACTAAGAGCTAACTGCTCAGCTCATGCGGAAGGAGTTTACATAGCGATCCTAATGGTGAACAGACCGGGCAGGTAGGAGGAACCAGGGAGAACGTGCTGCTTTCGGTGCTTAGTGCTTGCTTTTTAAATATTTGACTAAAGGGGTGAAGATGAAGCTGAAGAAGTAGTATTTTTTCTATAAATAGTTGTGTGACTCGTCTAGTTCTTAAGTCCTGTGCTGTACTCTTTTCTCTCTGGTTTCCTGTTTACAAAAAGACATGACCAGCAAGAAGAGGTTAACCAATACAAAATAAAACAGAACCAGATCAGCCAAACCAGCAAGGTTCAACTAGTCAACCAGGACCACCACCACCACTCCAACGACACCAACCTCCAACTAAAGCAGACCAGTTTAACCAGCATCCAAGCAGCTAAACCAGGAAAGGGCCAACTAAAAGAACAAGCTTTTACTGGAGCGCTGTACCAAATGAACCAACACAAAATCAGCTAAATTAGCATCTGTCCAGCTACACCCTAACCATTAAAATTATATCAACCAACCACAGGGGCAAAGGCAAAAACAGTAATATGGAAGTAATAAATACAGTCGATTCCGGTTATTCGGACCACAACGGGACGCGATCGTTTTGGTCCTAATAACGGGCTGGTCCGATTAAACAAACATGCCCTATGTTACAAGACGGGACGTGCTATGTAACATATTAAATGTTTATTAAAC
>JAUZSU010116496.1:0-19305 GCA_034780255.1 Parotocinclus maculicauda
CAACTAGCGCACACACATTCACACACACATATAAATATATATATATATATCAAAAGCTGGAAGTGACGATAGAAGATCCTACCTCACCTGCGTCAAACACAAAACGAAGAAAAATTAAAACGTGTAAAAAAGACATCTTCGCACCGCATGAAGCTCGGCGATCTAGAACAGGTGAGGTATGCTCTTTACTTCATTAATATTGATAGACAAACACAGACACTTCAGTATATGCAGAAGGCTTCTAAAAATAATTATCTTTGACAAAAAATGACTCACTTTATTCAGAACTTAATGCTATTGATTTGCTTGATTGATTATTGGTTCAATTTCTGCTTAAATAAGTAAGTACTTTACATCATGGGGGTACAAACGCGCACACACTCAAACTTGGACACTTTAAAGACAAGAATTTAACAAACATGTCTTTGGAATTTGGGAGGGATTCTTAAAACCTGGCAGAAACCAACATATGGGGAAAGAATGCAAACTGCACAAAGGCTGCAGTCAGGTTGAGATTCAAATTTAGAACTCTGCTTCCAATCTACTGTACTAAATAAAGTACACTTTCGTCTATATGAAGAATTTGAATACCCTAAACCACCTACCAAACCCTTAATCCATATAAAGAAGGAAAAGTCGATAATAAAACAAGAGAAATCGATTTAATGAACCTGGGAAGTCTTACACAGTCCACTTAATTTTATTCAGTCACTACTTACATAATAAGGCATTAGAAGAATTTGTTTAACTGACTGTAAGAATGTATGCCAGCACAAAAAAACACACTAGTACAGACATACATACCAATGCATTGTGTGCAATGTGATAGAATGGCATACGTTCTGTGTGTGCGTTTCAGCCTTCCTGATAGCTTGATGAATGCCTGTATAACACAGGTATCATATAATATGAAACAGATGACGAAATAACATTTATGTAATCTACTGCATAAACAATTTTCTTTCTAGCTAGAGTAGCACACATAGAAGCACTGTAGGTTATGATTTAAGCATAGTTTACAGTGCATTTATTTATGTATGCATTGAAGTGAACATGTAATAAACACAACAATTTAAAAGGCAGCTTGACAAGTTTGCTATGTTTCGATTTGTGCTTGTATTTGTGCCTGGATCTTCCTTCAGGAAAGATGCTTGAGGCTTCCAATATATGCCTTTAGTATTTTTTGCGTGTCAGGTCAATAACATGCAATTAGAAGAGAAGCTATTGCTACAGCAGTCATTAAAGGTTGAAGATGTATTATATGGACAAAAGTATTTTAGCACCTGCTAATTTAACATTTATTCCAATATCAATAGTTTTTAAAAAATAGTGTATATTGTTTTTATTGAGTAACTGTTTCTGCTGTCTAGGGAAGGCTTTCTACTAGATTTTGGAGCATTCCTGTGATGATTTGATTGCATTCAACGACAGTTAGTTGTTGGATGTTGGATGATCACAACCCCAATATATCACAAAAGCACCATATTTTACAGAATACAGTTCCACTGCTCCACAGCTTAATGCTGGGGGACTTTATAGCCCTCTAGCCCACACATGGCATTAGGCGTGATACCAATAGACCCATGTGTATCTTCTACAGAGAATCCTATTCTTTGTAAACACATCAAGAGACCACTCGAAATTCACTCCCAAACCTTCAGGACCTGTGATTTTCAGCAGCTGACTCTTACCACTGAGCCACTGGAACTACCAGTGTAATTACACTTATTGACAAAAATAAATAAACGAAGCTAGAAAAAAAAAATCTTCATACTTCTATAAATACAATGTCTCTGTTTATGTTCAGAAATGTTGTGTCTCATTTGTTAGTATTAGTTTTATCCCTTGCATAAATAAATAATTATGCTATTGCCATTATATATTTACCATTATTTACATTATATATTTAATTGCTTGAATTGTAAGACTGTATGAGTTGTAAGTCGCTCTGGATATGGGCGTCTGCAAAATGCCGTAAATGTACATGTATTTAACATATTTAGAATGGTACTCTAATGTACAATAGGAACAATAGCAATACTTCTTCCCACTGGGCTCCTTATTCTGGTAATATACCAGAGATTAATAATTGGGCATGAAGAATAGAGCTGGTCTATGATTTTCTGATAGTTACTTAGAGTGTATATGGATCGGCAGGAGATCGAGAATGTTGCTTTGGGATCTTCTTTAATTAATTTTAGAAGAGGTCATAATATTTTATGAAAGTGCATTTTGCACAGTGACACTGACATGGTAATGTTAAAATAATGGATGCATGGTAAGTAGAACACCATTTTTACACACTTCAAGCTTATTTTGTTTATGCACACTTGTGTTATCCTTTATCTGATGTTACTTTGGGAACCCATGGCTATATTGACCAAAAGTGCATTGGTTTTCAACATTTTTGTGTGTTGTATTTACCTGATACATGGCATATCTGGCACATATCCCATCTTAGGCTATGTTTCCACTGTGTGTCTTCTTCTAGTTAAATGAAGACACCTTGGCACCTAAGCTGCTTGTGTGTTTGAGTCTGGTATCAGTGGTACTGTTTTTTTCACTGATGACTGGAGCACTCATGTTGGTTTTGAAGAGGAGGTCTACGCGCGGTGCCTACAGCCCAAGCCGACAGGAGAAGGAGGGATCACGTGTGGAAATGTGTCGCATGCTGCAATCTCCACATACTGAGAGACTCATCTAAAGCTATATAGAAATAATCTTGATTACACTCACCGCTCTCTTAAGTTGGTATATCTCCTTGTTCCTAAATTCATTACAATACATTTTATTAGTTCTATTTACCATATTTAAGCACTTTGTAGTTATTCCAGTTCAGTCTATAGTCCATCTGTTTCTCTACATCCTTTTTTTAGTTCCCTTGGAGATCTTAATATTTTCATGGACTTTTATCACTAACGATAATTAGACTCTATCTTGGCACTGTATATCTAAAGTATTCAACAGTTTATACCCATCTCTCTCACAATTGTCTTTTTTGATGTAATTTGTACCAGTTTTGCTGTCTTACCATCTGTTGCTTTTCTTGTCATAAGGCACAAGGTTTGCTGAGTGTGTTTTTATGGTACCCTGACTATTTTTCAAAATTAAAAAACTCAACAAAATGCACTGCTCCAAATTATCGTGCACAATAGAGTTTCAAAACATTTTATAAGTTGTAAAGAACTGAAATGAAGATTTGTTGAATTTGCAGCATTAGGTCATATTTATTGAAAAGCCATTCTAATCAAAAACATCCTAACAGACCAAGTAACATGTTAATATCAGACCCCTTTTTTAATATCACATTCACAGTTTTTGCATTCATTGAAGTTTGTGCTTAAAATCTTTCGCAGGATGTAAAGAAGGCCTCCCAGAGCTGCTGTTTTGATGTAAACTGGTCAGGGAAGGATGGAGTCACACCATGAGTTTCTCTTCTTTTATGTTCACAGAAGATAAAATGACATAGAAGTGTTCTTTGCAGCATGAGACAGTGCATTGTCATGCATAAAGAGGATTTTGCTGTGGAAGGCACAATTCTTTTTGGACCATAGAAGAAAGTGGTCACTCAGAAACTTTGCTGAGGCCGTTTTAACACCTTCAGCCTTTTTGGGACATGGCGCCAATCCATAAGCCGTCCACTGCTCCATCCATCTGGACCACCAAGGTTTCATGGCATTCATCAATAAACAAGGCTGTTTGAAAATTAGTTTTTATGCATGTCTGAGCCCACTGCAGTCCTTTCTGCTTATGAACATTGGTTAGGGATGACCAAATAGCAGGTCTATGTGCAACCCACTCTACAACACAGTCATGAGACACAGGAGCACATTTAGTGCAAGACTCATAATACCAAAGTGCACCACTGAGCGCCATAGGAGATAATTCCTGCCTGTGGCCATCAAACTCTATAACTCCTGCCTTAATGGGTGACAATATGCTCCATCAGTGGTAGGAACCAGACGTGCAATACATCATAGGTACAGTAATCATAACTGCTTATTCTGTATTTCATATTTATTACACAGTATCATATAAGGCCACTGTTTTTATTATGGTACATTTATTGTACACAGTGTAAATATTTTAAATTTTTCTTCATCTTTTTTCATTAGAATGTTGGTTATTTGTGTAAAGGGGCGTAATTTTAACAAGCAGAATTTCTGATTCTGATTCTGAACTGCATAAATTGAGGTTCCCTGGACTCCAGAGGCATCAGCAGATACAAATACCTGTTTGTTGTTTGTAATGGCATTATAGCAACTGCTCTTTTAAACCGATGAATTTGTCCTGCAGAAACTGTTCTCATTATGCCTTTATCTGCACAAACCCATCTGTGCTCTGAATCAGCCACACATTTTCAACGTTTTCATGAAATATTTAATTTATTGCTATTTTTTTCAAGGCATGGCAACATTTGATGTTTTTCAACAGCAGAGAGATCCATTTTCTTTCCCTTATTGCTGGAAACCTGTGACTTGCTTAATGACATGGAACATCCTTCTTAAGTACTTTTCCTTTAATTAGCCTCACCTGACAAAATAATTAAAACAGGTATCTCAGCGATTCAAAGAGCCCTGAGACGCAGCACAATCCAGGAGTTTAATTGAATAACAAAAAAAATAAAAACTTAAGTCCAATTGCATAATAATTTGCAGCGTAGTGGTTTTTAAGTGGTATTTATCATTGTCATTCTGTCTATATTTCAATCTCCTAATAGGTAAGGCCACTCTCAAACAATAGTAGGGCAACAGTGATAAGGAAAAACTCCCTAAACATAATGAAGAAATCTTGGGAGGTCCATCCTCTTTGGGTGGCTTAGATGTTATATGTAAGAATTGACTTATGATATATCTAAAAATTATAATATTATTGTATGTAAGAATGAATTTATCTAATTAATAAGTTCATGGTTATAGTCAAAATGAACAGAAACTAATTAACAGAGAGAGCATATTTAAAAATATAATAATTGCAGTAAAGCAACAGGTAGAAAAAAATACAATTATAGAATAGAATGTAAAATCTATAGCATTTAAGATAATAATGAAAAGAAATGTCCTATTCTGAATTCATGAATTAATAAAAATGCTCTACAGACATTACACAGGTCCGACACACAAATAGTTTGTGGATGGGGATGGAATGATCCTGATATATACATAACATATGGGATGCAATAGTTATGTAGCTGACGAATGGAGGCCTTTAATTGATAGTTTAAAGGGAAGTCTAAATTGTGTGTTGCTTCACAGTGGCCATTAATTAGCTTCCATTCCTATTGCCCACTCTGTAAATTTGAAATAAACTTAGGAATTAATAAGAACTATTCTCCAAAAATCTAATATAATGATCATTTCTGAAATTTATGTGGTGACCTGAAGGCTTCTAGTACAAAAAAGTGGTTACACAGGATTGTCTTGCTTCTTGTGCCTTTGGGATAGAGGAGCAGAGGCAGAACATTATACAAGGAAAGAATGACCCACTTGAGAGAAATCTTTATTTAAACAGTTCTTGTTTCTAAAAAAAAATATGTACTGCATATTTGTTACTTCATATTTTGAATAAGCACCTTTCATTTGGGTAAAATCAGCAAAATAATTAGCCCCCCCATTTAAAAATATTACTCATTCTGGTTCAAGCACAAGGGCATGGAATTTTTTAGGGTCCAGGAGCTTTGCCATTGCTAACATATTGACTACAATCAAGTGATAACATTTATTGTAAATATATTGTAAGCAAGGGACATTTATGTTGTTAGAAAAATGTTGAGTGAAAAAAGTGAGGAACTGGAGCCTAACAGTTGAATAAATGTTTCTGTATGGACCAAATCTGTTACACGACTGAGTTACGTAACGTTTTTGTCATTCAGTCAGATTTATTTGTTTCTTTGCTCAGTATGGTCATTTAGAGTGACATGGTGCAGTGGAGCCGTGCAAAATCATCCCTCTCATGGTACAAGCTCACCTGTACCCAGTGAGCTCCAAGATCAGGGTAATTGGGGGTAAACATAGATAAAAAGAAAAACATTTATTAAAAATGATGCAAAGCAATATAATGATAAGGATCACAATGCTGATGATTGTAATGATGATACTCTAATGATTAGTAATCACAGTTAGTGTTTTGTTATTAACAATATAATGTTTGGCATAGAACTCAGCAACAGGGATGGACCTACTAAAGATGGATTCTGGACCATAAAGTCCAGGGTTCAAATCCCACCTCTGCCAAGCTGTTGGTCCTTGAGCAAGACCCTTAACCCACAATTACTTGAATTATATTATGTTAATTTGAATTTGCTCCAGATAAGTGCATCTGCCAGGTGACATAAATGTAAATCTGATCATGACAATGGATGTTCTTAAATGCTGAGTGGAAATCCTGTCAAGGAGACGAATTGCATGTGGGATAGAAGCCATGTCATGTTTGTAGTTTCCAATATGAAACTATATCAGTAACTGTTTTATTCATTTGTTCTTGTTTGAGTACTCAAGTACAAACTCATTCAAAAAGCCCAGCAGTACCAAAAAGCTGAGCTTAGATTTTATTTGTATCTATGCAGTGAATACCATGGTCCTAGTAAGAATTTGTAGGAATTATTGGCAGAAACTTTTTTTTTGGCAGAAGTTTTAATTTTACTGAGCCAAAACGACTAAACCAAAGATTTGTTTACTTGTTAGTATGAACAGTGAATACATGTCACTTGTCTAATGTCTTTGTAGATTAAAAATGCCATATATATATATATATATATATATTTTTTTTTTTTTTTTTTTTTTTTTTTTTTAAATTTAGTTATTTTATTTGTTTATTTATTTATTTTTTTGTAATGTTTTCCATCAATGCATTTTGCCTTCTTTTTTTTTTCCATCATACCATCCTCTTTATGTGTTATGGCTTTTCCCTATACTATGTTGAGACATTGCATTACTGTGGGGTATCTCTGAAAATGTTCAATATTGTTTGCATATACAGTAACTAAATATTTTCTTATATAAATGACAATTGCAATAAAGTAGCATAAATCTGAATTATTACTGTCCTGTAAATGTTCATTACATTCAACATCCTTTTTCACAGATTGTAATGTGGTCCTTGTATGTATGTATGTATGCACTTCTGTAAATTAATAACACTGAACTGAACTAAATTAAGTTTAACTGATAGTAATAATAAGTATCTGTGTGTAGAAGTGTCAGTTTCCAGTTAGGTTCCATGACATTACATGACTTAGTTGTTTAAAAACCTAGTCAGATGAGAGGTAAAACATCTTTAAGAACCAAAAAGAATTCCATTTGCCTTCAACGGAAACCATGTCTACCATGCGCAGAATGATTAAGATCCTACACAGACATTGCCATCTGTAAACATTGAATAAAAATATAAAAGCGACCCAGGTTGGAAACATTCATATTAAATGTATTTTGCCGTTCACAATCAAGAAATAAACTAAACTGTGTCAACAATAAGAAAAAAAAATGGGCAGTGTAACAGAAACCCTAGACTTGCCAATAGCAAGACCGTGGTGGCTTAGCGGTTAAGGTACAGGACTATGAACCAAAACATTCAGAGTTCAAATCTCACCTCTTCCAAGATGCCAATGGTAGGCCCTTAAGCAAGCCTCTTAATTCAGAATATTTTGGATTATAAAATTGTATCCATTTGGATAGAAGCACCTGCTAAATCAAAAATTAGAATGGATAAAAACATCTAATGAATAAATCCACATTTACATGACTCATACAATTCATGCAGATTGTACCAGTGTCAGTGACATACTGTATTATTCAAGACTTGAATCTGAGTAACAATTAGATACTAATTGCAAGTTCGCCAGTTCAAATCCAAGCTCTGCCAAGTTCCCACTACTGGGGCTTTAAGCAAAGCCCTTAACTTTGCCCTTCAGCTCAATGTTAAGATGGTCTGTTAAATGATCTAAGCGTAAACCTCTGTTTAATTGGATGAACGTGTGCTCAGGCTGGTGCATGGTGTTGTGAGAGTTGGAGCATGGTTTATTTAAAGCTGAAGTGGTGATACATACTGTATATACAGATATACTAAATATTGAGACTGTATATGGCTACATATTGGTGAATCATCACATTCTATTACTTAGTCATATTGTTCCACCTTGCAGTTCCACATGTGTGTGTGTCTGTGTGTGTGTGTGTGTGTGTGTGTGTGTGTGTGTGTGTCTGTGTGTGTCTGTAGAATGACTCATCCACCTTTCACACAGAGATGCAAAAGATTAAATGACATCCAATGACGTAACAGTTAGATGTGAAACACAAAGCTGACATGTAGGTGAGTTCACACAGTGGTAAACACACATTACTGAGCAGGGTGATGTGAAGCCCTGCTAGATAACGACCTGCTGCCAGTTGCTTTTACTTATTATAGTACTTATAGACCCACCGCAGGTTATATACAAATAAGTCATTAAGGAACTGAATGGATTGTCATGTGTAATAGCAGAGTATGAATAGGACCCATTATAGAAACAAGAGCAGCAATCTGGGTGATAATGGAAGATCAGAAATTGATCTGGCTTAGTCACTTCGTAGAAAATAATAGCGTTGTTGAACTAAATGTAGAAAGAGAATCTCAGGATAAACCATCCATGTGTCAGGGTTAACATTTTTAGCATATCACCTCTGGTAAAGGGTACAGACGAGAGGTGATGGCAGGAGGTGATAGGGAAAGAGTAAAGGCAGAAGGAAGGGGTCAAAATGGATGGGTTTGAGAGCAAGTGAGATATGATATAGTTAGACACTAAAAGAAGAATGGAGATACAAATAAGAATAGCAGAGACTGACAGGCAACAGAATGAAAGTGGAGCGCTGCAGAGGGCTGATGGCGAGCTCTAATTTCAAGGAAAGCTTGGCACATCTCTTTCACTAAGCCCAACCTCTGCCAAGCACTGACACCAGCTCTATTACAGCCATTACCCGCAAGGACCCACTGCTGCACTCTGCACTCTGTCTGTCTCTCTTTCAATCTGACTTCCAAGGCAGTTCAACAGGCTTCACAGGCATCACTATAATATTGCCAAACCAGATGGCGCGATAACACTTTCAGGAGCCAAATTACAGAAACGACTCAATGACTGTTTGGTAACCATCAACATTTTTGATAATGAACTCATGAAACAATTCCCTCTACCAGCTGCCCTTCTGAGTCCAGTAGTTTTGCATAGATATGCATATAGCTCAATGTACAGTGCCTAATTTGTAAATGAGGTGTTGCTGGAGCATGGACTAACGGCAGTGAGGTGTTTGGTGTTAGTAACTGTAGGTGCCAGAGTGAGTAATATAGATAACGGTGGGTCAGAATTCTGAAACAACATTGCTTGTTTGGCTCTTTGTGGAGATGGATTCATATTGCAGCAAGATAGTGACCCAAAAACACTTCAAAGCTTTGCAACAAACACTTAAAGAACATAAATGAGTGCTGACTGTTATGGACTGCCCTCATTTCCTCCACAGTCACTCGGCCTAAACCCCACAGAGCTTTTTTGGAGGCACTTGAAGACAGAGACAGCCAAGCATTCAGTCACATCACAAAGTGCTTTTTGGAATATTGTGAAACCATGCTGGGATAACAGAGATAATCAGACTTTGCACAAACCTGTGGAATCCTTGAAAGCTTGAGTACAAGTTAACATTACTTTAAAAAGAAGAATACTACATTTATTTTCATTTAGCAGACACCGTTATCCAGAGTGACTTACAATTAATTTAGTCTTACAACCAAAGCAATTGTGGGTTAAGGGCCCTGCTCAGGGACCCAACTGTGGCAGAAGTGGGATTTGAACGCTGGACCTTCTTGTCCGTAGTCCAGTATCTTAACCGCTAGGTCACTACAGTCCCATACCAAATACTAATAAATTATTATACAATATGATTACATGCATACGTATATGCAAAAATATACTGTAATAATTGAAAAATACAAAATAAAAGAATTTTAATTAGGGGTCACATTTGGCCTCAATCTGTTTGTAGAAAACCTTTATTTATTTACTAGCAGTATTTGCAATACCCTATGTACAAGAAAAACATATTTGTTGACTTACAACCCACATGACACGATTAGATTTTAAAGTATTATGATTTTGCAGTCTCATAAAAATTAAAATTTTTAAGTCTTTTTAATAAGCCTTTTGACATATTTATATAGATTTATGACCTATTCTTAAGCTGAAATTGCTTTCTACATGATAGGCAGTGCACTATAAGGGCTGTAAACACCATAATCCAAGCATGCATATAGTTCACTATATAGGGAAGAAAAAGCTATTTTAGATTCAGCCTTATTCTATTTTATTTTTGGTTAAGTTGGTGTGCCAGAGCTCAGTGTAGAGTGAATATTTTATGACATATCAACAATTTCATCTGGTTGGTTGTGTTTTCTTTCTTCGGTTTTCTTCATTAATTAGACTATAGCATTTTAGTTTATATACATTACATTTTATTAAATGTAAATTAAAATCTTAAATTGTGCAAGGTCCAATATTATTTATTTTGCTTTGGATCATTAAAGTCACAAATGGCTCAATTGGTCTTGATAGATCATTTTGTTTATGGTATAAATACCAAATATAATTTAATACAACCAGAAAAGTTCAAGAACTTAAGAACTATGCAACTTTAAGTTACTGGTAATGGAAGAAAAATAAAAACAGCCTCTGTAGGCTACACTGGCAAGTACTTAGTGTGATCTCCCCTAGCACATGAGTAAAAAGCATGCATCTGGCAGCTTTATCATGCTGCCAAATTGACCCTTCTCCAGTTTAAAGAAGCTTGATAAGAAATGGTCTTTTTGGAAGGGTAGCAGCCGAGAACCACATTCGATGTACATTACTGGAAAGTAGTATTTTGGAGTGACAATTCCAAGTTTAAAATATTTAAATCCAGTAGTCATTATGCAATTGCTAAAACAAAAACAAAATCTGATTTTGGCCCAGCCTGAGTCTTTTCTGTGAAGTTTGAATGTCCTCCCATTATCCATAAGGGTTTACTTTGGGTACTCCAGGTTTCCTCCCACATTACAAAAACATGTGTGTTGGGTTAATGTGTGTTACAAAGTTGGTATATGAATGTGCTAGTGTTTATGCCCTACAATGGATTGGCTCCCGGTTCCTGCCTTGCCCCCAGGTAGGCACCAGCTTTCTCGCAACCCTGAGCAGGATTAGGTGGATAAGAAATTGAATTAATTAATAATTTTAGACTAATACTTTTACACAGTACTGTAGTCGTGCCTAAACTAATAATCAAATCATTTTCACATTTTTTTTTCTGTTGCCTCACCTTTACAGTCAAAGTTTTGAAAAAAAAACTATGAATACATTTATATATTGCCAGAACCTCATGTAGCAGCAAAACTGTTTGCAGTAGCTTCTGATCAGACTAGTATTAAGGTGCAATTTCTTTTGCCACAATAATGTATACCCTGAATTGATCATTAGAAAACCTTCACTCTTTGCCTCTAAAACAGGATTTACTCAGGACATTGGTGTTTTGCATCTATTACTGAACTTCAGCGGATTGACCACTACTGTGACGACTTCCAGTAAAGTTGCATTATACAACTTTATTACATTGTCCCCTTGACATCTGTAAGGCACAAGGCAGCATAGCAGCCCCAAATATAGAGACGACATCTACAGGTTGTGCTGTATCTGTAAATTTTGTAGGACATCTATCCCTGGGGAAGACACATGCACCAAATTATTTCTATTTGTAGACAAATTGCCTCAGTGTGCATTGATGAATAGCCAATGTGTTTTGATCAGTGCAAAAGCAGCCTCAGACCTTGTATATGGTATTACATATCTACAACCCATATTTCCAATCTCAGTGGAAATGTTAGGTTCCAATCTACTGCGATTAAATAGACAGTTTGTTGGAAGACATGAAAACACTACCACTGAAAACATAGCTAGGCTGCTTAATTCTAAATTACTGCTAAATAAATAAAACCATTCTTTCTAACATATAAAACAAGCAACTCATTACTGGATACTAAATGAGACTTGGAGAGTAAATGGATCATTACGCACAAAAACTAATATTTAATAGAACCAATGGAATGTCTAAAATGTAATTAAATACCATCCTCCGCTAATTTATCGTGCTTATCAGATGAGTTATGCAATATATTTTTTTCTAAAGCACTCACATGAACTTCTGTCAGTCAGCCAGTTATTTCTTTTATTAAAATATCAAGGCGAAATTTAATCATAATATTAAAATACATTGTCAAATTAAAGTAAAATGTAATATTGCCAGTTGAGTGAGAGGAACTGATTTGTTTTGATGTTGAGCCATATTTTCCTGATAGTTACATGTGATACAGTCTGAGACTGTACAGTTGTGGGTTAAGCAACCTTGTTCAAGAGTCCAGCTGTGGCAGCTTGGTGCTCACAAAAAAAATACAGTGCTCACAAAAATTAAGGGGATATTTTAAAATGAATATGACATGATTAAAAAAGGCGCATTTGATTTTATTACATTAGACAAGATAATCAGAAAAGCAAATGAAAAAGAAAAGTTCAAAGAAAGCTGTTTGATTACACAAATGAGATGCTTATCGTGATTGAGGAGAAAGTGATATATTCATTTGGGTGAACATAAGAATGTCAAATTGTACCAGAGTGCCACACATTGACTGTTCAGTAGGGTGTATGGTCACCCAAGACTGCCAAAATACACTGATAGTGATGGGGCATGGACAGGATCAGATTGTCCGGCAGTTCTTGTGGGATCCTCTTCGTACTCAATTTGGAAATATCACCTTATTTTTGTGAGCAGTGTATTATCTGGTGGCTCCATAAGAAATCTGGATCCAATTTATAAACCAAAACAAACAGACACAAAGGATTTCAAGTTTTTCTTAGAAATTTGTTAGATTGTAATATATGTTTGTAAGTTTTTTATGTGTCCCTTCTTACAAGTTCTCACTCACATACACCAGCCAGTCTTCAGCTTATACAAGAAACCCTAGGTTGGGTGGAAATGTACCAGAATGCAAGGAAAAAATATATTTAGTCACAGACCAAGAGAATTCATGGCCCAAATTCTGAGAATTAGGGCCATGGAAGTTAACACAATAATATTTCGACTTGATTTTAAAAGCCAATAATGTTTTGATGTCACTAATGCATTTTCCTTGCTTGGGGATGTGAGTTACCACAGTTGTTGTATCGTTGTGTGTAGTTTTATATTGATTGAAACTGATGTTCTAAATGTCCTTAAGTGTTTCAATGCAAAGTGCTTACAGGTGGCCCCTTTGACAAAAATGTTTGCATCTCCTGTCAGGGTAAATTTGTCTCATATAGTTTAAATGCATCATGCATAAAGAATAATTTAGAAAATTAATTTTAATTAAATCAATGTTAAGAAAGTGCGTGCCAGTACCAAAGCTGTCTTTCTTGACATTTCCTTCCTGACTCAGCACAGTGATATTCCTGTGGGTCACATACCTCAATGTTCATTTCTCAGAGCTCATCAGAAAGCTCCTTTGTCATTACCTTGATAGACACCGATAGATTCTTGTTCTTTAAATATACTGCTCACAAAAATTAGGTTATATATCAAAATTAAATGTCCCATAATGGAATATCCTCTAATTTTTATGAGCAGTGTATATCAATATGTCCACTTGTATCTGATTGTCAATCCATTGTTTAAAATCACTATTAAAAATTAACAGATAATACTGAAGTTTCACATCATTTTGACACTCACATATGTAATATTTGAGTATACTGGATTATTTCCCATTTGTTTATTAGGTTCTCTTTGTCTACTTTTAGGACTTCTGTGGAAGATGTTTTAGGTCATATTTGTACAGAAATATAAAGAGGCACCAGTGTGTATGGATATGTACAGCTTTTAAATACAAAAAATAATAATTAAAAAAAATAATAAAATAAAATCTGGTGCCAAATATAGGAAAACAAATGTGATTGATTGCAATTAAATCTACACAAATAAATGTGATTAGTTTAAATATTTGAATCGAATAACAGCCCAAACAGTTAATTAATAAATACTAGTTTGCATAAAAACCTATATAGTGAAGTTTATTGAGGAGATCAATTATACACACAAAATATTCACAGGAGTCCTTCTATGCAAACCCCTGCAACTCCGACTTCCATTATTCAAACTCTAGCAATTCAGACTCTTACCATTTAAACCCTGCTATTCAAACACCTGGTAGTTTGTTCTCCTGCTTTTCAGACTCCCCCCTGTGTAGACTCCCATTTTACATTCTCACTATTAAGACTCACGTCCTGTTCATTTTTTCAATTAATGTAATTTTGTACCGCTATACTGCACTAACATTACGGTTCCAAAAATAGTACTCTCACTGCCACATATAAATCAAATATTTATTTCCTCTCACGCATTCTGCTTCACGTACACCCTCCTCTGCCGTATTTCTCTCTGTGAATGACCTTTACTTTCCTCCTCCTGCAGTTGACTCCCTTTGTTCTGCCCAGCCAGTGAACTCCACATGTGCCCCCTCACACACAGTCACATTCTCTTTAAGAGAGTCAGCATATCGGCATTCAATTGTGTAAACGGAAGGAAATCAATGGGTGACACGATATAAGTGAGATTCAGGGTGACCTGCACTCCTGCTACTCTTCAGTCAGCTCTCGGTTTCCAGCAGCTATGGAGGAGCTGTGGAAAGATTACCCAATTAGGGGTGCGTATGTGCTCCAAGATTGAGCTGTGCCTCATTTCATAAGGCTTACTTGAAGCCCCGAGACTGTAAAGTCTGGGCATAAAATGAGGTCATAACCCGGCTGGCTGCAGGTCATGAGTACGGAGCGAAGTCTATTACAACTTCTGAAGGTTGGTGCAGGGAACAGGAAAATGTGAGAAAACACATTTTACATTTTTTTTCTTAAACTTTGGTTCCAAGGTATTATATTCTATTCATGACTCCTAAGTCTCGTTCGCTCAGCTTCCATTATGAGGCTGGCAGGCTGCCATTCACAGTCACATGCTGATTGCATTGCACTAGCCTAGGGGCAGCACTAAAATCTGTCAACATTTTCTATACTTCCTTCCTCTACTGCCCTCTCCTCACCTCTCCTGTGCTTTCTTTGTAACTTCCCTAAGGCTAGTTCTCGTCTCATATGAGTGACACTTGGCTGCAGCTCCAGAAAGCAAGTAACATAGTGGACAGAGCATCGCTCTGGACAAGAAGCACTAGCTTAGGGTGGCAATGTGACACAACGCAGGACAATTTAAAGCATAAGAACAGACGAATACAGAACATATGGAAATAGCTTTGGTGATAAATAATTCTTTCTGTTGTGATTGCAAAATGCTTAAGAAAGAAATTCTACCTACAGCTTCCTGATGTTTCGACTCCACCTACTCAACCTCCCGCTTTTCACTCCAGCTAGCCAGCCTCACACTACTTAGACACCATCCAACCTGATTTCAGATAATACCTTTCTATTCTGCTGACCCACCCATCTACTAATCACAGTCACACTGTTTGGAGTTCCACAATTTACATTTACGTCATTTAGCTGACGCCCTTATCCAAAGCGACAGAGTTGGAATTTGGACCCTGGACCTTCTGCTCCATAGTCCAGTACTTTAACCACTAGGCCACTACAGTCACACCATCTTTACCCCCACTTGCTCTAATTTTCTGACTATTTACAGTCTGGACATCAGAACAGCACAGGGTTTTGAACAGCAGCAGTGTATGGGCATCTGAATATTTGGACTTTCACTTGTATGGACACTTCTATTACTCATTATCACTCATTCTCTACTCTGACTTCTGGCAGTTTGGGTATCACTCTTTTGACTCCCAATATTTTGTTGTTACTCAGACACTTGCTATTTGGACTCCCATTCTTTAGACTGCCACTTCCCGGGTGTCTGGATTTCACTATTTAGACTTTCAATGTTTGGAATATACTGCTATTCTGACTTCTGCCTGTCTTCTGTCTGCCTGCCTTTAAATGGAATCCTGCTTCTTGCCTGTCCACTTTTAATGAAATCTTAATATTCAGACTCTCACTACTGGGATTCCTCTGCTCTTTAGGCTGTCACAATTGGGACATTGTTGATCTTCAACTCTACAGCTCTACTGCTACACTTTGGGCTATAGCTATTGATGCTCCTACAACCCTTGCTATTTTGTCTATGCTACTATTCTGAATTCTGTTTGTCTAGCCAATTCTTTTTGGACTCCCATTATGCAACTCTGCTGCTATTCCGACTTCTGTTACTATTCTGACTCTTGCCTTTCACTCTACCACTAGTCCAGTTAATCTATTCCACCAGTTAATTTAGTCTAATTTCTACTAGCCTGGCTAACACTGGTTTGACTCCTATTATGTCAATGCATGTTATTTGGTTGTTCAATGTCTTGATTCTTGCTACTGGGAATAAGTTGTTATTCTGAGTTCTGTTAATTGAACTCCCACTTTTCAGACTCATGTTAGCCTGTTTTTTGTTAGTCTGACTCCCACTATTCAGGTTCCTCATATTTTGGGTCCCACTAATTTGAATCCTGCTAGTCTGATTCCCATTATCCATATGCCCACAGTTCAGACTCTAACGTTTCTTTTAGTAAAGAGGATATAGTAGATAACTACTGTTCTCTTGATATTTGAACTCTGCTACTACACTAACACTACACTTTAAAGTATCAATATTCACACTACTGTTGTACTAAATCCTCCTAGTCTGACTGCATGCTATTAATAGTCAGTTACATTGTTTGGATTCCCGATATTCTGAAATTAATTATAAGGAAGTTTCCAAGAAAGTGAAAATGTACATAAAAGCTTTGTTGATTGTAGAATCTACTGTCCATTATTATCAGTCGGTAATGCTAATTTCCTTACAATAGCCAATTTTGTCCCTGTCTTAGACACACTGTCTGTGAAATGTCTGACACTTAGTGAACACTTAGCTGACCACAGACATCTTGATCCTCGGGTTCCAATCGAAAATGCTATTTGGAGTTTCATAAACACAAGATGGCTTTGTGAGTAGCTGACTGGTAATTACATTTAAAGGCATTATATAAAAGCAAAACTGGCAAATAGTATCACACTTCTGTCTTGAGAGACTGAGTATACTGATTTACCTAACTGTTATTAACTAAGTAACCTAGCATACTAATGTGTTCTGAGGCATATAATATTTTGTGCAACATTTAATAGGAAGCCTGTTACATAATTAAATTAAGGTGGCTCATTTAGAACCATGTTTTTAAGATATGCTGGCTTATGATACTATACTTAATTTTGATTTACTTCTACCCAAAGATAACATTATCAGGGCTAATTTAACCCAGTTTGTACTCTTTGGCCTCTTTATTTGATATACCTCACTAGTATCATGCTGATCCCCCTTTTGTTTTCAAAACTGCCTTAATTATTTCTGGCACATATTCAACAAGGTCCTGGAAACAGAGACTTTGGTCCATATTGTCAGCTGCACATCTACGAAGCTCCTGTTCCACCACATCCCAAAGGTGCTCTATTAGATTGAGATCTGGTGACTGGAGGCTATTTGACTACAGCGAACTCACTGTCATGTTCAAGAAACCAATTTGAGATGATTTGAGCTTTCTGACATGGTGCATTAGCCTGCTGAAAGAAGCCGTCAGAACTTACTCATCAGACAGAGTCCACTGTGGTCATAAAGGAATAGATCAGCAACAAAACTCAGGTAGGCTATGGCATTTAAACAATTCTCAAATGTTATTAGGGGGCCCGAAGTGTGCCAAGAAAATATTCCCCATACGATAACACTACCAGCAGCCTAACTTGTTAATAAAATGCAGGGTGGTTGCTCAGAAATTGTTTACACCGAATTCTGACTCTATCATTCAAATATCGCAGCAGAAATCGAGACTTATGAGACCAGACAACATTTTTCAACTTTCTGTTGTCCAGGTTTAGTGAGCCTGTGTGAATTGTAGTTTCAGCAGCCTGTTCTTATCTGTCAGTAGTTGGACCCAGTGTGGTTTCTGATGCTGTAACTCAGCTGCTTTAAGGTTTGATTGTTGCACATTCAGAGATGCCCTTCTCCATAGCCTTGTTGTAATTACAGGCTATTTGAGTGACTGTTTGCCTTTCTTTTATATATTCAACAAATCTTTGGATATTCTGGTCATTCTCCTGACATCTGGCATCAACAAGGTATTGAGGAACAGCAAACTGCAAGTCACTAGAGATAGCAGTATGTGAAATTCCCAGTAAATCAACAGAAATGTTCTGACCAGGCTATCTTGCACCAACAACCATGTCCCATTCAAAGTCACTTAAATCACATTGTTTCCCTATTCTGATGCTCAGCTTGAAGTTCTGCAGGCCGTTTTGACCATGTTTTTGCCATTGGATGTGTTACTAATTACCATTTGGTAATAATGTGTATACCTAATTTGGAGATAATGGTATACCTAATAACGTGGCCATGAAAGTGTAGGTAGATACTACATCCTGAACTTACTATAGCCCCATTGAACTATAATCCCATGCTAAGGTCGCTCTGCTGTTATCCCATCACTCTCGGTCACGTCCTTGCATACACAACAAATGTGTCTGTTGGTGAAACAAATCATCTTTGCTGTTGTGTGAATCCACATAGAATACTGTAGGTACAGCTGCATTTACATAACTGATTCGCACATTTTACATTTCTTTACATTCTACATCATTTAGCAGCTGACCTTATCCAGAGCAACTTACAATTATGACTTACAATTGTGGGTTAAGGGCCTTGCTCAGAGACCCAACTGTGACAGAGGTGGGATTTGAACCCTGGACCTTCTAGTCCATAGTCCAGTACCTTAACCACTAGGCAACCACAGTACATCAGCTCTACTAAATAGCAAGGCTACTGCAGTGTTGCTCGTAAACTAAATTTATTTAATATCAGCACTGACTTTTACATGTTGATTTTTTTATTCTTTACCATTTGAGGTGGTTAAAATCTTATTTCAATGTGACGCTGTGTGCAGCGCATCGATTTGCTCAGTCTTTGCTGACCCTGTACTTTCTCTTTTTCACTCTCCTTTACACACAGTTTTTTCGAGCATCAAGACCTTGTTTCGAGGATGCATCGATACAGCAGCTTTAGTGTCCTGGCACGCTAATTAGAATAGCGGATTATGCTAATTTAGGGTTTTGTTCTGTTCCAATAATAATATCAGTTTTAAGTATCAAACCCACGTCAGGGGGGCCAGGATTTGATCGGGGGGTAGAATGGGCCCTGGGTCAGTCTGGGCGGAGTCCGACTCCCAAAG
>JAUZSU010116505.1:0-31206 GCA_034780255.1 Parotocinclus maculicauda
TACATACTGTACACGTTCTTTGGTCCGATTAAGCGGAATTTTGGTCCAAATAAGTGAATAACATTACACGTATATAACAGGATTTGTTTCGGTACTTTAGGATTTGGTCCGAATAAGCTGCTGGTCCCATAAACCGGTGGTCCTAATAACCGGAATCGACTGTATTTTACTGTGTAGAGGCTTTTGTCTAACCACCATGCCATATAGCCCAGATTGGTGGAGTGCTGCAAGATGGTTGACCTTTCTTGGAAATTTCTCCTGATCCGATTAAGAGAAATGGAAGCCCCCCAGAGCAAAATTCAATGCGAAATTTTAGTTTTGCCTTTTAAAAAATGTGCAAAAATGTCTACATTTTTCACCTTCTCATTGCGGGGTATGCATTGTTTATCTTCGTTTTTATTAAGCCAAAACAATATACTGCAATGCCAAGCAAGCCTGTAGCTATTACCCATGTATGGACACTAACCTCAAGAACGGGTCCAGCTCCCAGTATGATCTGCTCAACTCCACTTGCAAAGCCCTTCTGGCTGAGTGCCGTGAGGTGATGTATGAGGAAGTTTGTGCTCTGGGTCTTTCCCGAGCCACTCTCTCCTGATATGACGATACACTGATTCTTGCGCCTCTGCAGCATAGAGTGGTATGCCACGTCAGCCACGGCATAAATGTGCGGCTCCAGCTTTCCCAGCTGATGGTTGTCATACATTTTGACATACTTTGGGTTGTAGATAGGAAGAAACTTAAAGGGATTGATCACTATCAAGATGCCACCAGCATATGTGTAAATCTTCTCCTGTTTGAAGCGTAATCGCAAGTTTCCAAGCAGCGTCTGCTCATTTAGGTCTGGCAGAGTGCAGAGATCAGAGGGCAGCTGTCCGGCTGGAGGCTGAGGGAGGAGGCCTCGTTCCATCAACTGCCTCCTTTCCTCAGTCACCCTAAGCCACATCTGCACACTGCCATAGTGGATGGAGCCATCCAGGTTTTTCTCACGCAGCAGGAAGCGGTAGTCATCGCCACTGAAGCGGTTTTCAAGAGCTGTGCGTGGCCACAACAGCATGCGCTGCACAGGGCAGTCATTGGGGTTTAGGATCCATTCCTCACCTCCAAACTCTTTGACCTCAGCCAGAACATAAAGACGCGTGCGGTCCAGCCCCAAGCGCTCTATAACCTGTTCGATCACTTCGGCAGCAGACGTGACTTTGCGAGCCAGCACCGGGCAGTACACCGTGCCTTCAGACAAGGCGCCCGGGTACACTCGCACGGTGAACTCGGAGTCTTCGAGACGCCGGCGATGCCCTCCAGCACCATGGCAGCTCATCATGCAGCAGCAGCTCCCATCGGTGTTCGATTTGGCACCTACCGCACACAACTTTGGGGGCGGAGTCAAGACATTCCAGCTGAAAAAGAGGGAGACAGAAATTATTTTAGTGTAGCTAAGGTCACTCACTAACAAAATTCATACTGTTCTTTTTATAACCCATATATTTATTATTCACCTTTAAGTAGATAAACGAGTCAGAAAAAACAGTTACATGGTGAAAAAGCTAAATGGCATGAGGCAGTAACCAAAACAGACAGATACACTAAAGCTAAAGCTCTATGTTCTGTCTAATCCTGTGCAATGTCAACCACAATACACCACCTGCTATTGTCTACACAAGTGCCTAATTCACAAACACAATGCTTTAATTCAGCTGCTTCCTGTGGGTGTTAAACCAGAGGATCACCATTTATATCACCATTTATAAACAGCAAGGCTAAACTTTCCCTTAAGAGTATCATTGTTTCAACACAAAGCAGACCCTCCAGATTATTTTAAGTGTTTGTTACAAATGTTGGTGTCTTTAATAACATTTTTATATGCATGTTTCCAGCAGAGTCAACATTTCATTCTTTCCGACACCGCAGTAGAACTTGAACTCAGTGACACAGAGAAAGAAACTGCCTACTTCTCCTGCAGAACATGTTAACCCATATAATTTTTATCAAATTAAATTCCACATAACTTCTGTTTCAAGACTTGATATCTTATTATATGAGAAAGCAAGCACATTGACAAGCTGACCTGGCATTTGGGTTTAGTCACATTTGCCATGATTAACACAAGTAAATATATATAAGTACACACACACACACACACACACACACACACACACACACACAAACAAATGGCATGGCCAGAGATAGTATTACTTCCAGACTATATTTGAATTCGCTGGAAACCAGACCCTTTACATTTTTTGGCTTGTTTTTTTTTTTTTAAGAATAGTGTGTCTAAAGAACAATGAAAAATGTCGTCCAAGTGGCTGGAAATGGTCTAGGCAGAGACTGTTGGTAATGAAGGTGCCACCTGTGTCTGGACGGTGGACAGTAAAACTGTGGCTCCTCATGTTCGTCAGTGGCTCAAACCATCCTCTCTAATGGTGGTCTGTCTGGGTCATCCAGAGCTTGTTTTTTGTGTGTGCCCTCATACAATGACTCCCAACACCCCCCGAACAACTAGGTCAGAACGAAGATGGTAATCAATTAGTCGTAATAACCATCCTGCTTCTCTCAGTCCAATGATGCATCCCTTCTCATAGTCTGTCAACTGGGCAAAATGTCTGAGTGTGTCATAGAGGTATGTCTAACAGTGAATAATCTCTCACCAAGAAGTAAATTACCCAAAGTAGCCTCTGAGAGGCTTTGTAAGGCAGAAGGGGACGCACTTTTACACCTTCTTGTGGCAAGAATACCATACAGAGTTTTGCAGCAATTTGACATTTCTCTCTGGGTGCGTTATTTTTTTGTCAATGAGTGTAATGAAGCTCCAATGTCTCAGTAGTATTATGGTTGCTGGAAATGGAAGTTCCTGGGGTCTGGGTTCAAAACCTCATTGGAACTTGCAAGGTGAATGTTGATTGGCATGCTTACAGAATTCTGCAATGGACTGGCCTTCTCCAGGTGTACCACTGCCTGTGCTTGGTGAATTCTAGGTTAGGACCCAGGTGCAAATCTGGCAAAAAATATAATATAAACCCATAGCACTTTTTTCTCTGTTATTAATTAAAATATTTGTTTATGAAATTGCTGAAAACTACAAAAAATAAATGAAACCAACTTTGATGAGAAAAACATTGACTTGTATGTCATTTTTTGTCAAGTGGTTTAATCATAACCAAAACTCTGTTGGCCAGTGGTGTGTCACTGCAGGACTGTGTGTCAACAATTCATGACGGATGGTCATGCATCTCTCAAGCAAGCCTTTACTCAAAATGGACAATTCAGGAATAGCTCTTGCACAGCCGGTCCGCCTTTAAAGGCATTTATATGTTTAGCTGCTCTGGCAAAAATGACACTAAGGAACTAAGCATATGACTTCACTTAAAATGCACTAGCTATAAACACCTATTTTTAAATCCTGATGATAAAATATATAGCGAAATTGTAAAGAAACATGATAACTTGTGGCCAGTTTATCATAATATGCCATAAACACTTTCCATATACCTAAGAGGGTTTAGGCTTCATTTTGAAAGAAAAAATACAAGAAACGCCTCTGCTCTTCTAACGATCATTGAGATCTCCCATTCACTCTTATCTTTTTTTTATCTTTAACTACTCTGAGGGCTCCCTCCTCTTGTGTTATGGCTCAGGTCCAGGTATACCAGGTGTAACACACTGCTACATTCCAAGCAAATCCCTTTTGTGGCCATGTTGTCTTTGTGCCTGGACTTTTCTGTGCACAAAATAACAAGACAGCTCTAGAAATAAGAATCAAGCAGATGGTATTACTGATGATACAACTATTAAATATAAAGCAGCTTAAAATAGCATTTGTATTAATGTTTTGATAATAATGTAACATAAAGGAAGAGATATAACAACCAGCCTTCTGTTTTGAACTATTGTAATCAAATTTTAAGGTCTTATGTCCACAAAAAGTGAAATATGTGGGAAATTTGTGGGATGCCTAGTTCATTCACATTTAGTGCATTCAAGTAACTCAACTTACTGCTTGAGACCTATGTTTGCAATTGCATACCACTTTGTTCTCACTGGATCCATTAATGCTATGTCCAAGCTAGGAGCTAAGCTCAGGAACTGTTTTGTTGTTGGTTGCAGAGAGCAATACAAGTCAGAAGCTAGACTTTAATTTTGAAGTCCAAATAATACCAAACTGGATAAGAATCACTGGACAAAAAAGTAGTCAGCTGTGACTGAAACGTACCTCACACCGTGTAATACCTCCACAAGCATGAATTACAGCTGCAATTCAATTTGGCATGGACTGAACAGGTTTCCGGATGTAGGCAACATCAATATTCAGCCATTCTTGCCTTGAACATCTTCCTTGTTGTTCCAAGTAGTCACATACATTTTCAAGGGGATTCACATCCCGGGATTTTGAGGGCCAGTCCAGATGTGTGACTGTTCCTGAATATTCATCATGCCAATCAGTCACATTCGCAGCCCTTTGAAGGTGAACTGTTATCTTGGAGTACAAGGATATGAATGTCTTCCAAGACAATTTCCAAGTTATTGAGCAAAACTCAAAACTCAGTTGTCAACAGCTCAGTGTAGGCATTGTTGTTTCTGTACCAATTTCTGTATAATTAAAACGCAACTAGAACATCACAAAACTTTTCCAGCATGAATTACAACTTGCAAACAATAAGTTAGCATTTAAATCGATAAATAGAAGGAGGTTTAAAAGGGATCAAAGGCTTGATGGCTTTCTGTGGAGTCCTGGCACCTTCTTTCGTGAGGACAGTTTCATGGACAGCTTAACTGACACAAAAATTATCATAACTTTAGAATATGGGAACCAACAATTAAATCCTTGTGTGTCTGTAACCATGTATTTAAAGTGACTCATAAAGCTAAAAAGCAAATAGGGGTTGAATTGTACTGTCTGGCAACAATAGACAGTTGCCACACACTGACAAACCTGTCAGCAACACCAAAGTCTCAGTTTGCTTAATTGTCCATGCATTTTGAAAAGCCTTTTGTTATGTTCTTCTCATGTGGAATACATCAAACAACTCTAAGGAGATGAGCTTCGGAATGTCCCACAAGGTTCCAATGAGATGGGGTTTGAGATGTCCCGCTATTAAATTTTGATCTGACTGCTAAGGGAACTGAAAAGATTTGAGTGAATGTGTAACAGTGGCTGGACAGAAACAAATTCAGGAATGGTTGAACAAAAGTTGAAGATCAACAGACTTGGCCTCTAAAGACCCCAGATTTCAGTCCAGTCAAGCATAGAGCACAAACAGGACTTTGTAATTATGACTCTTTGGGTGTTAAAAATATTTTAGAACTTTGATGTCAACATTCTTGTAGTTTGGTAAATGGGGTTGCATAGCTCTTCAGCATGCAATAGAGAAATAAAGTTTAAAAAAAACAAACAAACATGGCAGGTGGTACTGGGTAGTATGATTTGTAGCACCAGTTTTACAAGGGGTAGGTTTATTAGCTTATTCTACTGTCAGGAATACATAGAACATTACTAAAAAGTATTTTAAATCTGTTTTATGTCCATTAATCTCTCCCAGCTGTTAACACATCGCTAGGCTAGGCTATGCTATACTGTGTTATATGTTATGGCTAGCTGGATAGCCTGTACCCAGCATGCTGTTCGGCAACGCCGGCCTATGCAGAGCTCCATAAGGGCTTCTTAAGGGCTTGCCTATTGAGGAGTTGTAGCTGTTGTTTCAGCCATGCTGCGGTATGGTGGTATAAGGAAAAATGTATACCATACAGGAAATTAAAAACAGCATATTGCCTAAACCAGTATACTGTCCAGCACTGTAAGGCACCAACAACACACTGAAAAGTATGCAATCAATATGGGCATACTTTCATTAAGACAATGTCCAGATGGCTCTTTAAAACGCGTACCACACAAAGACATCCTACATATAACTCCCTACGTTCAGTATAGACAGCAAAGTAAAAGTTTAAGTCAATGGCTGACTGAACTTCAGTAAAAGCTTTATCTGGGTGGCTGAAGATTCAAGATTCAAGTGAGGTGAAAGGTCAAGTTAGGGTGCCAGAGAGGAATTCCAACTTGCCCTTGACAGGCAGCAACATTGCATCCCACACCCGACCTACCAATCAGTGTCATTTAGTTTGAAGCATTTTAAGTACGGAAGGCATTCAACTGATCTCAATCTTTAGGTAATGAGGTTCTGGAATGCATTTACACATTATGAACACAAACACTTAGTACGTGCAGAAGTGAGAAGGTTGGGTACTTTCACTGTTGGCTCCATAATCAAGGCCCTAATAATCAGATGCTTTGAGTTTAGCTTATAAGGCCATATTAATGCTCTGGATACAGTCATCTTCTAAACAGTGCACATTCAAATTCAATGCTTTTCAGGATCAAACTCAAGATTGCAACCTGGTATTGAACAGTTAATCAGGTTCGATACAGTATAGTAAAAGTAAAGTGTGTTTACATGCACTTAATAGTATAGAATTCTGATTAGGAAATCCTCTCATCATAATAGACTAGTTCTTCACGACTGATTTTTATAGACATGGTTGCTTGTTTCTCTCATGGGATATGGCACCCATGGAAATAAATTCAGTAACCTCGAAATGGCTACCAATCACATTTGGAGTGACACTGAAAGACAAAACAGGCTTGGGGTAAGTAAGATTTTCATTATTTAATTATTTCATTGAATTATTTAATTCTACATTCTTTTATGAGATTATTGGATGACTAAGTAGAAATCCAATTGTTGCCAGAGTAATTACTTATTATCTGATGAATCAAATGCACGTTAACCTGTTGATCGGTCTACTGACAAAATCTGATGTGTTGCAGTTACTGGATTATTAAGTGCATGTAAACAGATGTGCACCTTCAGCTGGATGACCCAACCCCACATCGATGGAGAATATTTATCAAAAACATGCACAAAAGAAGGGTACATTCTGTTACTTTCTCTGTAAAACGCCTCAACACTAACACCACAGTTGAGAGCACAAAAACAGAGTAGTCAAGTATTTTGACTCTTCTCTATCACCTACCACAAGAGTGGCACTCACTGTGAAGGTTTGTTTAGAGAACTCAGCCCACTCAGGTCCAATGTTTACAGTTCTGGCAACGCCCTATCGGAAAAGTCTTTAACCAAACAAACTATTTATCTAAATAGGTGATTTCCGTCCTTACATAATATTTTAAACGTGCAGACATTTGCTTCTCTCTTCTTTTAAACAATGAATGAGCAGCATGTAGCATAGGAAAAATAAGAAGTTTTGTTAGCTTCTAGCACTATGAGGCAGTAATGGGAAGTTCTTGAGCCATATCAGTAGTCCACAAATGGATATTAAAAACACATTATCACAAGATAAGATTATAGCACTTACGCAGCTTGGGAATCTAATAAGAACCGGAAAATTCAATCACCAAGCATCTGCTCTACTAATAAATCATTGGTAACACTTTAACCTTCATTCTGAAGTATGACCAAACAACATTTGTATTTGGGAACTGATGGAAATAATACAGTATGGTTAAGAGTGCTAAATTGTTAAAGGTGAAGAAGATAAAGATGCATACTTCATACAATACCCACCAGGGACTTTATTAATACACCTCCATGTTCCTACTGTCAGTGTCCGTTTTATCAGTTGTAGTCTATCCCTTTTGTTCGTCCCCTTTACTGTGTTCTCTAATGGTCTGGACCCACACAGGATTAGATACTATTTGAGTGGTGCTGGTACAAGTGAAACGGATATAGCAGTGCTGCTGAAATGGTTAAACAGTTCAGTGTCACTGCTGTACTGAAAAGCCACCAGCATCGTGTGAGCACTGACGGAAGATGACAAACACAAACTGTGCAGCAACAGATGAGCTACGGTCTCTAACTTTACAACTAAAAGGTGGAAAAGCATGTTAGATGTTTGTAAAAGTGTGCACAGTGAGTGAGCACAATTTTTAAAAACTCCAGCAGCATGGCTGTGTCTGAGGCACTCATACCAGCACAACACACAGGTGTTACTGTGTGCTGAGAAAAATCCACCAATTAAATAGTAGGCCTACCTGGGCTGTGCTGGTCCTGTGGTGTTACTGACCAATAGAAAACAGATTAACATGGAATAATAAAGTATGAAGAGAAACAGATGGGACTGCAGTCTGTAAATCTGCATCTGTAATGATAAGCTCAACTAATAAAAAGTACAATGATTCAAGAAATAAGGAAGTGTACCTAACAGTGTGGCTGGCTAGTGTACATTCCTAAATTGATTCAACTTAAACCATAGATGCAAAGCACAGCTTGCAATGTATCAATCGGAACTGTCAACATGCTTCCATGTTTATAAGACATTAGCAATACAGTGCTAATACAACAACAAGTCAGCTTGTCAGTAACCACAAGTGTCCCCTCTGCAAAGTCAACAGATAGTTCCTGAATTGTGTTCTCACCCCTTTAACAATAATATTCCGTCCAATTCCATTGGTCCTTTCAGCATTTCAGATAACCCTCCCTATAATCTGTAGCAATTACTTTTCTTGAAGAACATATTTCTGTGTGATTCTGCCACAGCCAAGAATTCACATATTAAAATGAAAGTCTTAACCATAAAAAATTTTAACAGCATCACTAGGCTTACCCCAATCACCCAAAAGAACAGAAAATTCCCCATTTCCTACAACAGCTTCAAATATAGAGTAAAGTTTTTATGAGCTTTCAAGATCTAGGCATCTTATTATCTGCCTCTTAATCAGACATTGTTTAAATCACATCAACTTACCCCTTGACCTGAAGGGTAATTACAGGCATGGACAAGAACTTTAAATCCAACTACGATTCTTCAGGAGAATATGTGAAGAAATGTCCATTTGTCTTAAGGGGTGGGGTGCTTTAGTAGAGAAAAGTCTTCTGGATTCTAAAGCTTATCAGCAAAAAGTCTAACTGTGAATGGCTGTGGCTTTGCTGGATGGGGCCACTGGTTTCCCCTGCCGCACTGTAGGAAAAGCTCCAGCTCCAGCTCTCGTCAGCTTTAAGAAACTACACTCGCAGCAGCTAAACATTCCACACCATGGGAAAAGCGCAAATGCGCACATACCACAGAGCTCCTTCTCTTCTGAAAGCAGTCTGTATGATACATGGTCCAGTCACTGAACCGATCCTGCCTGTTGACATCCTGGCAAAAGATAGTTCGTCAAGATACCTCAGCATTCTATGGCCTATTCAAGATTTGCATAGATCCTGTCCAGTACAACCTTATTTCATAAGAATCCCAACGCAGGTCAGTAAAAAGAATGCCATTTGTTGGTCCATATCACTCTCTTGCAGTGCTGTGAAGCTGCTCCTAAATGCTCCTAAATTCTTCTAAACCACTCCCTGTCGTCTCGTGTACTTCATTCTGTCCCTCACAAATGCAGCCAGTCCTCTAAACACCGGGTGCAGAGGCAAGCTGAGGTTTGTATATGTGGTTTGGCAGCTGGGACAGTGAGGGGGTGGAGGAAAAGGTGGAGGGGAGAGGGGGTTGTTGTTTCCTGAAACGTGATCACAGCCAGAGAAAGAGACGGGGTGAAAGGAGAGACAGCAAGACAGAATGAGAGTCAAAGGGTGATAGCAAAGACCGTACTGGTTAAAGATATCAGTTTGACTGTTTGTCACACCACGAGTAATCTGATCTGCATGTGCAACCCATATATTTTAACTGAAACAATCAACAGTTTATGAGCACAGTATGAGAAATAGAAGAAGCAAGAGCACAAAATTGTTGCTAGTAAAAATACCCCATATATCCATTATGTAGTCATACATCTCTTCTTGGGTCAAAATCCCGTAAAAGATGCTGCAAAAAAGTGATGGATCAATAATCGTACGACACTGAGAAATCACTGATCCTCCAGGCATAGCTGATGGCAGTCTCAAGGGAAAACAAATTTGTGCCAAATCAGCGCTTGACTCATGACACAAGAATAAAGTATACATTGGCAAACTGCATCTGATGCCAAATTAAGACTGATGATCAGTCTTGTCAGCTATGAGTAATGATTTCATTGGAGCAGAATCCTTTCAATGTAATTTCATTTTGAAAATGGCAACCACAAATTAAATCCTGACCCTTTATACTGGGCCTACTTAGAGCAACCAATTAACCTCAAGTAAACATATATTTTAACTGGATCTTTATCTCTTTATTAGTTTTATTCAACGTCTCAAAAGTTAATGGCTAGTTTCAAGACGCGAACATACTAGTCATGGGTCAATTTATGAATGACTAGTGATGCAGACTTATTATCCTGGTAAGGTAGCATTTCGGTTAGGAATCGGTCAACCTAGAGAGCTCCCGAAATAGGGACAAGGCAGCAAGGATGCTAACTAGGAAATGGGACACACCCATAGAGTAGTCTTAAATAGCTTCTTTAATTCAATCAATCATTTAGTAATAGAATTCTTTAAAAAATATATACATTTTTAACATGAAAATTAGCATCAGGTAAAAAAGATAAATACAAAAATCCATGATCCATACCATATAATAAACTTGTAACTACAGGGACCAGAGAAAAAATATTTAGGGTATGGTTATTTAAGGGATAGGATTGGGAAACACCATTTAATTGTTGTATGCACACTTTGTGTTTATTAGAACAACGTTATGGATAAAGCATTTTAGAAAATGATTTATTTTTTTTTATCTAGGAAACACTTTAATTCTGTTCCTAATTAGGATATTATTACTTAAAAAAAATCTTGGTTCTAAACAACTTAATCATTTGCATGGTTTAGCTACAACGATGCGTGTGCTTTTACTACCCACAATTCTTTGTTTGTACTAAGGAATCACAACTGAATCACACAGTTTCAATGAGAATAGCATCAGCCAACTATGATTATGACAAACCACACAATTTTAATTGCACAGATCCCAAAATCTGAGACAATGGAAAGGATAAATAAAGACTTGGTCTCAAAGTGTCTTCCAACAGACATACCAGCTTTTTGTAAAAAGAAATCATACCACAGCACCCAAATGAGAGTGGTAATAACATTTTCCAAAATGTATGCAATTAAGCACTAGCTTGTTTCTACTGTTACGTTTCTTACAGACCAATAAAGACCAATCACATGCCTTATAAAGAACCAAATTCAAGTGGATTCAATGTTTTACATCTTCTAGTCAATTTAGTAATAATTTATCACAAGATGTGTGAACCATGGTAGTTGGCACCCAGAAATGAGTTTCCGTTTTGAATGACATTTTATTTCAAAACAATCGCATCATAAACAGAACAAACAGTAGGAACACAAATTAAACGTTGTCTATCACACCAAGAATCTCAAAAACACTGTGATAAACAGGCATGTTCAGGTTACTCCAAGATAACTAATCTCCACAATATCAGCATGCAGTCACGTAAACATCATTAGGATTCTTATTAACAAAGTTAGTAAATCTACTCCATAAATCAGTTAGTATGTTCTTCATATAAAGTAAGCCTGTATGCTTTCATTTAACTTATAAATGTGTACATGACTTATCTTAAACAAGTCAGTCCATGGTAGTATAAAAGAGACTGATAATAATACTAATGATAAGGTTTGGCACAAGCAAAGAGCTACTTTGAAGTTAAGTTCTGAAGACTGTCCTTCTCAGTATATTACAACATACATTATTGTTCAGAAGAGCTTAAATTGTAACAATGGCTCATATGACAAGATCATCTTAATCAAAAGTTGTGAATATTCATATAAACATACTTTCCGACCGGTTACTGTATATTCAAACCTTGCCTCCTCTTAACAATGTCAGCGTAACAGGCAAACAGTGGACTTGTAATTATCCCTCCTACCTGCCTGTTATCTGCAAATTGGGTAGGGCTTTATTTCTGTAGGAAGCAGGGCCTCATATAGTACTACCATGTACATACATGGTAAAATATCAAATAAACAACTATTAACTCTTAAATACCTACTTTAAAAAAGTGGGGGGAGCAAGAAGAGGTAAAACTTATTTAAAGTTATATGTAGCTGCCATTCACTATAATTGGTTTAAAGGTTAAAATAATGGGGTTAGGTACTAAACACCTCATACATAATAGCAGGAATATGGACAGCAGGGTTCAAGTGTACAAACTTTATATAAGAGCCTGCTACTTATACTAAAAAGCTATTTGATGCCATCAGCATCAAAGAAATGCAACTTTGGCTCTAATAACACGTTACTAACACTGCATTAAACAAATATCAAGTATTGTTTTTTTACTTTTCTTTCAAACATTTTATTTACATGTTATTAACACTGCTTTCCTAGTCAGGGTAAATTAATAACAGGGCCAGTGAATGATCCCTGACTGGCATCCCCACCCTTCCACACAGCCAATCATAACTGCATATGATGCTCAACTCTGCTGAAACGAACCAACAAGACTCTGTTCCTGTGATGGTAAACTAGCATTTTGAACTGCTGTGTCAACTGAATTCCCTTTAACAAAAATACACACATGAAATCCTGAAAGTGCTGGGATGTAACAGGAATTATGCTTTCAGTATCATTTGTCTGAAAAACAGAAGTAATTCAGCTGACAGGAAACGAATGGAGGAAAGGGAACTGAGACCTATAATAGGATTTTTTAACAAACATTTTACAACTGATTTTTATGTTAGAAATTATTTTGTACTGCTATATAGCAAATGATGGCTTGTTTGTAAAGACATTGGTGTGGATAAAATTCTCTTTGGACATACAGTGGAACATCCTTTGTCGTTTGTCATAATTATTGTACAATTCAGTCATTGTTGACTAATTCCAGCTATATTAATCCTAGTTATCGCTCATCTGCCCGGTTTTTGTCAGATTGCCTACGTGACTTGCCGCAAAAAAAAAAAAAAAAAAAAAAGCATCCACCCACGTTAGACACTCACCTAACTCTAATGGCCAGTGATAAGTGTTTGTGGGCCTCTTTAAGAGACCCACAAACAGAGTGCGCAGGCACATTGTTGCATTGTGTGGTAGCAGAGAGCGTTGTTGCGTGCTGTATTAGAAAAGACAGGATTGCTGTACTTATATTCATGGAAGTATATTCATGTATGAACATCTACGAAAGCTATAAGAGCAAGTTTATTATGGCTATTGTAGTAAATTGAGTAGTAAAGTATCCGCCAACGTGAGTACGAGCCTTCATCTGTTCCACATGCTTATATTTCACCTGCCAAAGCTCACTGCTGTCTGAGTTAAAGTGGAAACCTAAATAGGGAACGACTTCAGGCGTTACACAAAGTGTTTGTCGTTTTTCCCTCCCTCTGTTTTTCATTAAGTGAGCATCACTCTGTGTGTTTAATCAAAAAATTTTTTTAATGTTTTTCCAGTACTTTTTGTGGTTGTTTATTAAGTGTGAGTGCTAAATACAAATGAATTATTACTGTGCAACTGTGATTGTATTCATTTCTCATTATTTGAGATGTAAAACTATAATTATTATCTATAAAAACATTTTGGAGTATCTGGAACAGATTAATTGGATTTACATTATTTTTTTTGTGGGAAATATGGCTTCAGTTATCGTTCATTTCGAACGGAATAATGACGAAAACCAAGGTTTCATTGTAAGTCTAAGGCATAAGACATGGATACAGTAGCATTAACAGGCCTGAAAACAACACATATACGAGTATGATCAGTGTGATCAATATGTGCCCAGAATACAGCTATAATTTTAGCATAGTATATATAGTATATGAGATTCAAGCACTTAAGGAATGGTATAGCTATCCAATGAATTAAATTAAATTAAACATTAAATGACTAAAGCTCATCTCTTAATATAAAAGCACAGTGTCTCCAACCCAATCTTCTTCAGAGATGACTCAAGTAACAATGGTAACAATGGTCAGCATTCTGTTAGCCAGCTTTTAATGGTAACAGTCCAAATTCAGAAAGCTGGAATACAGTCCCAAGGCCGTTCCACTCTGGAACTGCCTTAAACACAGCAGCAAATTATTGTGCAGTTTTTAATGTAGCAATTTTAGTCCAAGGGCATGCCCTTAATGCCTGCAAGAATACTTGGCATTCTTTAAAAGTTGTCATTAGTGAAAGAGAAAGAATGCACCCTAACAAGTCTGCTGACATCCATACCTACATTTTTCCTGAGTTGTATTTGATGTGACATACCTGAAGTACAGTATTTTAGGTGAATATTCACCTAATGAACTCAAAAATGATTAAATGGCAATTTTCAGAAAGCCGACTTCTAAACACATTGTTTTCATTAAGTGTCATCAACTTGGGACATAACTGTTGAACATTAAGCTTACCAACAGAAGATGTGAATTTAGGGAAATGAGCCATGATTATATGAAATTATTTTAGCAAACTATATTGTCGTCAGTGTCATCACAAGGCGAAAGCATTTTGTGGTAGTCATTGGATGGTTTTATAACAAACACTACAACTTAATACTTCCTACACATCACAGTCAGTATTTGTGCAGATAGCATACAGCTCCTGGTAATGCTTTTGTCTTGACTCTATAAAGTCATCCCCCCCAAAGTTTCTGAACTTTCCAGAGTTATAACACTAGTATTGTTTTAATGAAAACGAATATAAATGTGCATTATTCTTTGCATTATTAGTCAATGTCTAAAAACACTGCATCTTTTAATCTCTTGATTTTTTCCACTGTTGTACCACAATGCTGTACTTCGTTCTACTAATGCTCAATATTACATATTTCATTAAGCTTTTGGATAACTCTCATCTGTGATTTTACATAAAACCTTCCAACAAAAATCTGGCATCAGTGCTGGTTATTAGGGTACTTTTTCAATTATGGGTATTCTACCACAGGAAGTCAGCCAAAATGTACGATACAATAGACTATCATCTATCACAGCTTTTATATAGATTTCTGACATGCTTGAATTGCAGGTTTTCAAAAAAATGATGACCTTTTTTAAACTTTATTGCATACTGTGTGAAAAATGTAGTGCTGCGTATTTGGGTATCCCACCTCAAAGCCTTAAGCAAGCCACTCTGAGAACATGAGCCATTTTATTCTCCAATTCTGTCTTTCCAAACCCTCTGACATTCAGATTCAGGACTCCTGTACCTTTGCTCACCCCCAATATGTTTTTACAATAAATACGGATCCTAAAAAGGCCATTAAATCCATATGTTCCAAAAGCAAATATCACAGCATATAGCATAAACATTGGTCATCAACCCCCATAAAGGAGCAAATAAAAAGAATGAAACAAAACAATGTGTGTTAGAATTTTAAGCTTATTTTAGCACTTTGTAGCAAGTAAGTAAGTACTCCTCTGCAGTTCAAACTACTATACAAAAGTCATAAGCCACCACTAGATTAAACATACCATTGCTACAGCAATGTTATAATGGCATATATTATTATTTCTCAGTCTTTTTACTCGCTACAGTGGCAAGTATTTAGCGTGACCTCTCCTTACACTTGAGCAATAGCAGCATCCTGGCAACTTCATGGGGATGCAGAGCTACGGTCAGAGATGGATACCCTTCTACGGTCCAAAGAATCTTGATCAGAAATGGTCTTTTTAGAAGAGCAAAAGCCAAAAAGCCACACCTAAAAGCAAACAGGGTGAAAAGACTAAAGATATTCTAAAGCTCCCAAAGACTACAATGATAATAGACAGAAAAGAATATTATGGCATGACAAATCCAAGTTTAAAATTATTATGGTTATAATACCACTGCTATAAGAACAACTCTAACTGTTGGCTTAAGGGTTTTTCAAAATACTGTACTATTGTTTGAACTGACAACTATAACATGGCTGTGTCACACTGTGGAGGCAGCTGATGTCATCTTCTGTTTATATAACACCGTGTTATAAAGAATACAAGAATACATTCATAGCAGTAGTTGATGGGAAAATCCTTAGCTGACTTTTTGGAAATGTGCTCAAATGTTGTGAAACATTTGGATAGAATCATCGCTGATGTCTCAGCAAGTCTCAGAGTGAAGAACATCTGACAAACATTCGGTTGCCCCACTGTGCTTGCAGAGCACTGCTGGGGTTCATATGGTGGGGGAGTGTGCCTTCAATGAGTACATTCTGCTGAACTGAGTAATGACACAGTGTGTAAACTCTAGCCTTCTTTACCATTTTCTCACTCTTCCCACTCTCTCTGAGTGAGATCCCTCTCTCATTAAAAGAAGCAGAATATTATTCAGTTCTCTGTTTGGAGAAGAAGGCTTGGCACTGCCACAATCAAAACTAAATGCATAAGCTATATTGAAACAAGTTACACAGGTCATTGAGTAAAGAATGTGAAATGATGATGGTCCATTTAAACCACCGTAAGCCACAGTGATGCATCACATTTACTGTAAGCATGAACAAAGTGACTTTTTTGTCAGCTGCACAAACCATCCTCCTACCTTAGTTAACCTGTCTCCTGAGTGGACAAAGATTGTGTCAAGAGGAAACCTCCAAGTAACAGTTGGCTAAACCCTGGCAGTTTGTACCCTCTGAGTTAATTGCATTGTAAAAATAATTTCAATAAGCAAACACTTGACACATATTTACAGTATTGGCCCTTGTACTTCTGTAGTTTGCCTCGACATGCTGGATATCGACTTCCGAGCAAAATCTTTAATGATGGAAACCCGTTTCTGCCTAATCAGTGCTTGGAGTTGATCACAGGTCCTGGGTTTTTATTGAGATCTGTTTACTGGCCATGTATCCACAACTTCAATGTTTTGTTCACCATTTTGTTATCACTTTTGCCTTGTGATATGGTGCTCCATTATGCTGGAAAAAAAGTTTATAGCCAAAATGCTCCTGGATCATTAAGAGAAGTTACTCTAGAAGATGATTTGATACTTTTCCTTATTCAAGGTTCAACTTTGAGGGACGAACAAACCATTAAATCAACCAGGTGTGAAAAGTGGCAACATGGCAAAAAAGTAAGACATCAGCACGATATTGAGATTCAATAGTGTACAGTGTTCGATCGTCTGCGATCTTCGAGGCCGCAGATGCTTCCTGCACATTGTTCCAAGTAGTCCCACAGATTTTCAAGAAGATTTGCATTTGGGAATTTTGTGGGCCAGTTCATGAAACAGTACACTTATTATTGTATAAGTAACAAATGACATAGAACAAAGCCACTTAGAAAGCCATGTCAGTCATGTATTTATAGCACATCAAGAAGTCTGGGGTCTTTGAAGGGGTTATCGTATTCTTTTAATTTAGCATATCTATTATGTATCTTTTTCAGCATTCCAACCTAATCGTCTCTTTTTCCACTGTCATCAACATGACAGACCCAAATCAAACAGAAGGAAAAAAAATAAAATAAAAAATAAAAAAAAAAGTTTGGCCTTGGTTTTGGAAAATATAGAGATAAATTAAGCCCTCTGTAACCGTTCCATATCCCGCATATAACTGCACATCAAAAATATTTAACCAAAAATAAAAATACGACAAAAAAAATCTGAGATAGTCTTGTCAAGTCTTGCTTTAAGGTTGTTGTTTTTTACCCATTATGTGTATTATATCCACAACAAACAAAGACCACACAAAAATGACGAACGCACTTTTACAAAAAGACGTTAACCATGTTGTTGATAATTTTACAATTTTTTGATAACATTGTTGTTAAAAAAAACGACATACAATGTGACCAGCGATCATTAAGGGTTAGACTATTAAAAACTGCTATCCAATACAATACTTTTATCTAATATAAAGAAATAATTGCTCAGTCTGAATGGCAAAATCCATATTCCATACATTTTTCATTTACTGTTAACTGTCTGCATTTGTTAAGTACTTGGTCTATACCATAATACCACAGCTAAGTTTGACATGGCTATCATGCCATGGAAATATCTCATGTTAACACACTACTATTACCTGATGGCAGGATGCAACGCCTTTGTGCAAAGTTTGTGACGAGTCTTCTCCATGGTGACAGTGTTCCCATTCACTGAGCACAAATGTCACGAAAAGGAATGGCAAGTATGTAAATTATGTAAATAATTTGCTATAACCTGAAAAGATCTCAAACCAACTGAATAACTACATAAAGCAAATTGACACTATATATTGTCTTCACTGGTGGTGTCCCAAAACCTTCCTAAGGCACTTATCATTAGTGATAATTTTTCCATCAGACTGTAAAGCTTATATTTAAAATGTTATGATGCATTTACGTACTAATACAACCCATATTTTTTATATTAATAAAACCCATAATTATGGGCAGTATACTGGTTTCTGTAAAATAACATCTTTAACATCTACCATCTGCACGGAATGAATTTTTCATATACTGCCATCCACAGCATAGCTGAAACATCAGCTGTAATGCTTCAATAGAGATCAAATTCTATAATATTGTTTAATACGGTATATAATATTGTCTTGTAAATAATATAATATTGTGAAGCTGGTAACTCGTAACTTACTCCATAGCACCAGAGGAAAACATTTTGGAATACAGAAAATGTGAGTTAACGGCCATTTACATTTAAGTTGAACCGGAAAACGCAGATAAGCAGTCAACTACAGTCTCGAATGCCGGTAACCAGCAGTGCCAGTAAAACCGTGACGCCAAAGGGTCAGATATTGCTTAAAGAGGTTCCAGTTTACACAATAAAAATTGTTTAGGTTCTGCAGACTGTCATGCATACTGATCTTGAATAGACATTGATACAAACATGATACAAATTTCTGGTTAATCCATCCAGCACTACCAGTGTGTATTTTACACTTTATAAAGCAGAAATTCACTGTATAAATGTTCTTAACAAGATTACACAAAATGACATGTCTATGTAATTTAGAGTGTCTTAAAAACAACACAAAGCATACCTTTTGGTGGTGAGCAGCTAAAAAACAGAAATACATATTTCAGTCCTACAAGAATGTCCTTCATGGATTCCTTAAAACACACACAGAAACACTAGAAACAATAATCCTTTGAATGTTATTTTAGCTTTATTTGTGGTTTGTTACATTGTTCTCCATGCCTGCATTCCTGTAGCTGGATTATTGGTTTTTGGCTTGCTGGTCAATCTGTGATTTTAGGTGGTCCTGAAAGTACCCAAATATTGGTATACAAATTAAACTGCTTACCTTCAGATGGCAAAAAGTCATCTAAAACTTGTGTTATACTTAAACAATTAAAACATTTTACCAATCTGTGTGTTTAAAAAAATCAACACACGGACAGCACAGCATAGCAATTGTGCAACACTGGGACTGAGCACTATGATTGTTGATATTATTTTCTTTCTGTTTATCCTGCTGTGGGTAGGTTATGTTAAATTTTTTAGCTTATTTAATTAGATACGCCTTTGTATTTTGCACGGTCCAACCTTGAACCATACTTCTTCCGTCTATGCATAAGAACAGAAAACAGGATAAACATGGAGAAAATCATTGTAAATTCACATTCATTGGCAAAGAACAATGTTTTAATTTTGTTTAAAAGCACTGGGTGCATAAACGAACACACAAGTTCGAGCACACTGTGAAAAGCTATGTTGATTTCTATCACTCTCCAAACAACACACAGTACAGGATTATTCACAATGGATCAGAACAAGCTTATTAAAGGAAACATCAGCAGTAGATAAAGAAGCTTACTTGATTATTTTTTTTATCTCACCTACAGCTTTACACTTTTTCTCTCCAGTGACAGCTAGTCTTTCCCTGTGACACAAAACAGTTATCAGTCCAGCACAGTCACGACCCAGTCGGTCTTCTTGCCGTGATCTCTGGATACACATTGACATTCACATCAACACAAAATGTTTGCCAGTTTTGAAGACGGGTCTCCCTGGACCATATTCAACATAATCGATGGACACTCAACCAAATCAACTACCACACCTGTCCAGTTCTCCCAATCACGGTATCAATCAGATTATAATCGCAACTGTATCAGTTCTGTATCACTTCAGTGATTTACACTCATCAGTGCGCATGTGGGTTAATTTGCACAGTGATGCGCTTGCATGTCTATCATCTCTGAAATTCTTGTTTGAGTGAAGTTATGTTCGGCTCTCCTTTTTCAACTTCTTTTCAACAGCTTAAAATTCCTGAACCTGTTGGCTGATCCAGTTTACGTTCTCCACTCTCGCAATGACCTGAGTAAATCGATCAATTTATCCATATACCCCTAGTAAATGTTGTTTTTAGTATTTGATAAAAACAAATGTTTGAGTTTATATATGGTACCCCAGACCTGTTTATATTTTAAAAGCAACAATGCAGAGTTCTTTACTTTGCTCTACTGCTATTCATCTTGACATTATTTACTGATTAATCTTGTCTCAGTAAAGCCACCACTGATTTTATTTTAAGGTGGTAAAAAGCTCGGAGTTTGTTACATTCTACTCCGTGCTGGAGATTAACTGAATGATATTCATAGTATGGTAATGACATTCTTTTTAATTAAAGTTCCTAGTGATCAATTGATTGGTGCACTGTGATAATAAAATGGGAATCTTCTAACAACATCAATCCTTTGTGAGGAAACAGAGGAACTCAGGGTAACTTTTAAGGAACTAAAGGCCTCTATTACTTTGGCTAATGTTAATGCTAATGAGCTCACCATCAGGAAAAAACAGTGAAGATGCCCTTATCCAGAGCGACTTACAATTAATACAGTCTTACAATCCAAGCAAATATGGGTTAAGGGCTTTTCTCATGGACCCTTAGTCAAATACCTTAAGCACTAGGCCACCACAGTCCCACACTGTTCAAGTAAGGCCGCAACGTCTGTGGGTAATACAGATTTGTATTTTCTGTATAATTTTTAAGACAGGTTAAACAGCAAATACCAGCAAATGTATGTTGCTCACAAAAGAAGGGGTTATTTAAAAATTAAATATGCCCCAATTAAATATCCCCTAATTTTTGTGAGCAGTGTATTTTAAATGTTTAATTCCAATGTGAAATAGCAAATCTAAAATTATTTTTGTTCAGCTTCGCATTGTCTATCAATCTCACATTTTTTGAGAACTACAGCTTTTGAAAATATTGTTGTCCAGGGTCCTCAACGCTTCTTAACCTTTTGTAGACAACGATTTGTAAATATATTTGTTGTGACGTTAGTCCTTAGATGCTTAGTTGCAGTGCAAGACTGATATGGTAGGGGGTGGGATAATGTGTAACAGTGAGAATTGCAGCACATTTTTTATGTTAAAAAGGACATTTTAAAAGACTACTGTTACAATACTGGTCTCATGTTTAAAAAGATAAAAAACGGAGACAGTAGATACACAGGTTTTTTTGCACGTGCTTGTGATCTACAAAAGATTAGGTCCTCGATTTCCATTGTACCATAGGCAGGAAGGTTATTTGCATTCAGTTCAGCCATTAAAATTTAACACTGAGGACAGCAGCAAAAGCACACTCTTGTTACCTAATTAGACTGTATTTCAGTTCCATGCTCCCATATAGTTACAAACTTTACGCAACACATATTATGTCTCATACAACGCAGAAAACTGTCATATGCCTCAACTAACCCAATTTCCTGTAAGGAAAAATTGAGGAAAAACACTATGAAATTGTAGAATGAGATTTAGCACCACCATACTTTACTGTGTGTGAAGATCATACACCTCCCCTTTGTGGTGCCATATGCTGTATTTAGGAAGCCATTAATTTAAAAAAGCTGATTTAATTCTCATCTGGTCTGATAAGACTGAAGTTAAGTTCCTTTTGGCTCTAACTGCATAGATTCTCAATACTGCACAGCTTCCCAAAAGCCTTGACCTTCAACAACATAAGTTTTGCCAAAAGCTAAACAGGCTTTCTTGTGCTCTGGCTTTAGCAGTTTCCTGTGCGGACGATAATGACGCATTCCTCTTCTATGCAGGATGCATCTTAATGTGTGCGATGAAATGGTCACTCAAGTTTGACTTAAAACAGCTTTTGGTAGCTCTGAGGCACTTGCTTAGTGATTCTAATGCAAGACCTGCTCATCACAAGATAAAAGCTTAAAGTTAAAAAAAAAAAAAGTATTACATTTCTTTTTTACTAATTTCTTCTGCTTCTGTGTTCCAACATTATAACAGTGATAATTTGTACCCCTGTCCTCTTTCGTGCAATGAAACAAATGTATTTCTGAAGTCTCCAGACGATTTTCTCCCATGTCACGCCACTGTTATCTGCTCCCAGTCTAATAGTGTTTCAGTGGGTTAAATAATTCTTCTAAATGGTCAATTATTATCTTGACTTAATATTAATTCAATTACTTTTCAACACCATGTTTACACTGAAGAATTGCATGCATGGCAAGATAGATCAGAGTCGTTTGGTTATGTTAGCGTCTTCAGTTTTAAAGGAGTATCCCCAATTTGATGTTTGTGGGGAAATTTACTATTGTTTCTGTTTTATTCAGGGTAAAAATATCCTTCATTTGTTTGGGTTATTAGGACATTCAGTTAATATGTTATTTTACTTAATTCTAACATATTTCTATGTTAATTGCTTATGTATGTATAATACAGTTTTTTCTTCCCCCACAATAAAATAAGAATTGCTGCATGAATGACCTAAACACGGATCAACAAAAGGTAAAACAAATGTAAAAAATGCTCTTTATTTTTTTTTACTTTTTTTTTTTTACCCACTTTCACCAGAGGTGCTAATAACCATGAAGGGACCGTATGTTTTGCAAAATAAGAGAGACTGGCTAACTGTCTGGCCACAGTTCTGAGCAGCACTGTGCAAAAGACAGAGAAGGACAAACAGCTCTGCAGTGTAAAAGGGACTGAGAGAACAACCCCGCCCCATCTGATACACTTGGTCTATATCACCCTTTTTTCAGCACAGGTATGTATCTGAGGAAACTAATACTCAGAGTTTCATATATCCACATTCAAAACTAGCCAATTATAAGTAAATATGCTATAAGCATACATTTTTTTTAACCTGATCTGTTGGAATCCTCACCAATTATTTAAAACATCACTACACATTTCCCTACATTCAGCAAATGTTTGTCCCATCTGTCACAAGAACTGTGTCCAGGGTAAATTGATCGTATTCATTTTTGCGATTTACAACACAAATTCATTAATTCATAATTCACTGTTAAATATATACCACAGACAGTGAGACTTCTTCACCTTACAGAAACATAACAGGACATAAACTTATCAGCCACACTTCTGGAACTATATTGGAATAGGGGAGTGTTTTTTCAGCCTCCAGCCAGTAATACACTGCTCACAACAAATAGAGGATAAAATTAAACATCCCATAACAAAATATCTCCTGATTTTTGTGAGCAGTGTAGTTGTGTACTTCACTACTCATCCTCTCACCATGTAACTTGTCTCAAGATTATTTTCCTTCATATCATTCGTATTTATACTTAATTGTATGGGTCCAGTCTGTTTCACCAAGCATGTTAGGCTAGCTTGGGAAAAAGGCTGTTACTTATATGGTTAACTTGTGGCACAGACTTGCTTACTCCAATCCGCGTTTAGAGAAACAATGTTAACTTCCACTACTTGCACTGTAAAACAACTCATAGGCAAATTTGTACTGTGAAATTGTGTAAAATATAAGAACATTTTGGCTAAACACAAACAAAATTGTCAGAGAGAATGACAAGAGCCAAACTGAGACACTTCAGAGGGGAAAAACAACCCAAAAAAGTAATTTTAATAAAGCAGAGACAATAAGGTGGGACAGAGAGAATAAACTTGGGGTATTAAGAGTAACGATTGTAGCATAACTGTGCAGACACACGTAGAAATTGCTGCTCGATACACCCAAAATCATATGCATACAGAAGGAATCACATGCCAAATAAACACAGAGCTTCAGGCTTACATTCACATTGTTCATAAACTCAGTTACCACTATCTCCTGGAGAATCTGGTCCAGAAAACTGAGCCAGTGTTTATTACACCTTGTACCAGTCTGATCTACTAGGAACAGAAGCAAAGCATTGGCATACCACTGACAAACATGCCAGTATTTATTGACTATTGCTCGTAGTTTGACAAATGAGATAAGAACTATGAGACTTTCTAGTAATTGTTTAGGCAAATAACATGCGTGTGTACAATTTTATAAATATGAACCCACTTTTAAGACATTTTAATAGACTGCAAAAAACACTGAACACAAATAAGTTTTAATACCTTCTCTATCACTAAGTTTATTTTTAGTATACTCAAATATCATTTTACATATAGTAGAAATGAACCACTGCTCTGCAGTATTTGAAACAAAAAGCTTTAACGAAAAACAGTTATTGTCATTTTTGTTAAGTGCAATATAGCTTCTTTTGAAATGTTGGGACATAGAAACATTGGCTGACAAACTACATACAAACTCTTGACTAGCAATTCATCTCAGTTGCAGGTCAAAACTCAAGGACCCAAGGTGTAACAAATCAACAAATCAGTTTCTGGCATGAGGTGTGTCCAAATTTGGCAAACAGTGGTGAATATTTGTGGCAAACTTCTCTAGAAAGAGTTACATTTAAAAGCATTTGTGTCACTGTTCCATTTCGGCAGAATCTTTGTCCAACACCCCTGTATGTTGTGGAAAACTACCTACTGGAACAGTTTCCAAATGTTTGCAGGAAGCTCAAGGCAAACAGAGGTCTGTGGCCTTGATGTCAACACAATGATGCAATGTATAAAATTGTTAAAAAGTTATTTAGAATGTGAACAGGCTCATTGTGAATAATAGATACATGCATCTCCGTTTTAACTCCTATTAACAATTCAAGAGAACAGGCATTTTGATAAAAACATTTCTGGTGCTCCATGTCAGCTAAGGCTGGTTTTACAAATAGTGCAACTGAGAAATGCTTAAATGCTGGAGGATGCTGTTCTTGTTTTTGAGGTGAAATGCACTATTTTTAACTTTTCAATGATCAGTAACGTAAAAAGAATCCTAGTTAGAGTAAGGAGCACAATGATGTCATCAATTAATCCGACTATTAAATTAGTTACCACCTAAATTGGTAGTCGATCATAGTCGACTAAGCCGATTAATCATTGCACCCCCTAAAATTCATTTTAAACACCTGTTTTAGTTTGTGTGCCACAGACTGACACTAGACCACAACATGGTAAAAGTGAAACAATTAGGTCAAGTTCAGACAGGCACCTCAAAGTGGATTCAATATACTCTGAATGCATATAACCCACATGGGGTTTCTCCAATCTGACTCAAGCCACATGATCCTAATTTAGATTAGATTTGTAACTGGACATGCAGCTTGCTCGGACCAGTCAGAGTGGATTAGATGATGCTTATCGAAGTCTAGAATTTGCGACACCATCAATAGCTGTCTTTGTGGATCAGCTCCAGGATTAAAAGTCAGGAAAGGACTGTATCTCAGTCTGGAGCCCATGTTCCAGAAAAATGTTCAGTGTATAAACAGCCTTTTTTTGCTTTTATTTTGAATCATCTGCAAGGGTAAGAACATATTCACACTCGGGCACAAAATGTATATAATCTAAACAGTAACTCCTGAAATTGATGTCATAGTTTTTCCTGTTATTCCTTTTGCAATAAAAATGCTAAACACCACAATCAGTGGGTGGTCCAGTTTTATGAGCTGATTTACATTTTACATGGACTGAGTAAATGTGTGTGGTTAGAGTCATAAAAGGGCACAATCCAGATTCTATATGTATATGTATAGTGGTCATAGACGTCCATGATTACCATCACACTCATTAACTACGAAGACAGGAAGACTGCCTCGCCCAAAGTCAGTGCAGAACCACACGACTGCGGATTAGGATTTTAAAACATGACCTCACTACAACAGGGCTAATGCCTTTTACTGCTGCACCATTCAGAAGCCCAGCCCTTCCTAAACTTAATCCTAAACATTAGATACTGGTACTTTTAAATGGAAATACTAGACAGGTCTTCATTGAGCTCTTCCACAAGAGAATAAAACCACAGATACATGACCATGCATGGACAATACGCAACAACTGACATCTTTAGAAAAGCATAAGACTATATTAAATTTGACTGCAAATTATTTCAAAATAAAGATCCTTTTCTGCTTATATTAGAACTTAACGTTTAATAGCTGGCAATTACATGTCCCTCTGTATGCATCTCATCTAAAATTACCATGTTTTACTTATTGGCTAAGCTCAGCTGATGTGAAGCTTGATAGAATAACCAGTAGTAGTTCTTAAAAAACCCACTGCTCAGATCAGCAACCCTAAATGATATGTTGCTAATTTGAAGTTGTTCATTTGCCCACTGAAACGTCCACAAGCCTTTTTTTCTTTAAAGGAAGAGCATTTATCCTGATGACTCTGTCCTGCTATACTTTACCATCAACCAAGCAAACAAATTCAATCTCATAAAAGAGATTCTCATAAAAAAGATCGCTTTGAACATGTTGCTGAACAGTCTTTAACTAAATTCTTTAAAATCTTGTTACAGTAGATCAAATCAGCACTGGTTCGCATTTAAATTGAATCATAACTTACAAGAACGTCCACTGCCACACCAGCAATTAAACTAAATGTATGTGTAGCCTTAAGTAACCATTTAATTTGACTAATTAACAGTCCAAAGACATGCGTGTTAGGTTTATTGGTATCTCTAAAGTGGCCCTTCGTGTGTGAATGTGTGCATGACTAGGTACGTGTGCTCTACGATGGATTGGCATCCCATCTAGGGTTGTTCCTGCCCTTGCGCCCAGAGTTGCCAGGTAGGTTCCGGTTGGCCCACGACCCCGTGTGGATTAAACAAAAGATAATGAATGAATATAATATAATTCACTGGCCTCAATTAAGATACACATTATATCCATTACTCGTTGGTGTACTCTTGAGGCTTGGGGCTAATGTGGCATTTTGTCCTGGTCTGTGTGGAAAAACAACATTGCTCACACCAGGTCCGGTTAGTCTAAAGACAAACTCACACCAAGTCCAGTTGCCCCCTCCCTACTTGTTTATACTCACACTATGCTTAATGAAACACGCCCCAGCATGCTTTCGTCATCACACTACTAGGTATCCCACAAAAAAAAGCCCAGGCCTTGTGTGTTGTGTTTTGGAGATGCTCAATCCTATGTCCCCATGCATTGAAAAATTGTAAGTTGCTCCAGATAAATTAATATATTTATCTGTCTATAGTTCTCTATCTGTCCGTCTTACATTAGATCAGCTTCCTGTTATGGAGGTCAAACCATTAGCTGAATCTCACATGCAATTACATTTAATTGAACCAATCTGAATTGATGTCAAATCCTGAGCAGGTACACAGGTTAATACACACCACAGGAGAGCCCGTCAGAGGAGGATCCCGTCACTGCGCAGTGTTGTCACGAAGTTTGATAGAAATCATACACATTGCTGCACGTCCATGCATAATCGCACGTGACAACAACATGAAAAGGCTTTTCACAGAAACGCTTCTATCTCTGCGCATCTCGCCAACATACAGCATATACTGAATCCCCAAGCCATCTCGGCTATAATAAAGCAGTGTTGTGTCTAAATGACTAAGGCGTGCAGCTTCCTGTCGCCCTAGCCCAGCAGTACACACTGCAGCTTTCATTCACAGTCATCAGTCCGAACAGGCATTCATTCAAAGCTAAGCTAATAAATCCAAAGGGGAGTGAATATTGGCTAAATCGCAGCGCTGGTTAGTAATACCGACGCACCAAAGGGCATCTGTCATGATCATGAAAACAAAGTGTACGCATAAAGCCTAGGTTAGCTTAGCATGCTGGGATTGTCATAACCCCATGGTAAATCATATGCCATACAAAACGCCATTCCATAGAAAAGCGGCACCATTGTAATGTTAACCTGTTTACTGTGGTCTGATGAAATACATATTAAGGGCTGTTCTACTGCTTCTAACGCAACGCAATGCTGCGTCAAGCACAAGATGCGTTATGATTTAAATAAAGCTTCGTGAAAATGCAAATATAGTACTGCACATGGACGCCAGACATTTGTCCAAATCCAGCCAGCACATCATGATAAAAATCCTGAGCACACATCTCAATAAGACTGAAAGCTTGTGAAAGGAGAGAAAGAGAAAGAGAGAAACGGGACGCCGTTCAGCTTGACACAAACCAGACCACCTCTAAGCAAACTTCCAGCGTTCCGGTGGCCAACTCAAACTGATTCATGTTTCTGCTTTTTATTTTAACCTGCTTTTTAAGTACGGACTGAAACGCAGCGAAATGAGATTCAATTTACCTTCAGAACTGGATCCAGGTCTCGGCGCTCCAGCAGAAGCTACACGCCGTGTAGAATGCAAAACGCAACCCTCCTGCAGGTCGCCTTTAAATTCCCGGAATAAACGCTAACTACAGCGTGGCCCGTCCACTAAAGGCTTTCTAGCAAACGATTACAGTCCGGTTTGTTGGCTGCTGTATTTATATCTTATGAAATGATTGTTTAATACCCAGCATACATAAAGCGATGCAGCTCCTTGGTTTCCTGCTGTTCGGTGAGGAACGTGAACGCGCTTCATTGAGAGGCAGGGTCGCGCGCAGTATGAAGGAGGAGACCGAGCACCATGAATTGCTAGCACACGAACTGCATACCACATCAGTATGGCGTGCCAGTCCCAGAACCACTTACATTTATGACATTTAGCAAAGGCCCTTATCCAGAGCGACTTACAATTCATACAGTCTTACAATCAAAGCAATTGTGACAGAGGTGTGATTTGAACCCTGTACCTTCTGGTCCATAGTCCAGTGCCATAACCACTAGGCCACCACAGTCCCTGGGCCCCAAGTCCTAGTTGTTGAGAGATAAGCAAAGGGGATAGTGACATGATTGACTTGACTTTAGTGAAGCATTTTGTATTAATTATTTCCGTATTAATAAAGCAAATAAAAAAACAACAATGTCCGTTATTTGAGTAACATACTGTCACATTACTACCTTTATACACAGTAGGCCTACAGCCAGTTGATCTGCTATCCAAAGTTACCTTCTTCCAAAAATAATGTAGAGAAATTTACTATGTTTTTTTTTTTTTTTAAATAAAAAAAAATGACTACCTCCTTATGGCATCTTCTAAACACTAATTTCAGTTAAATTAGTATAATACTGGACATCCTAATTAGGCAGCCTGCATATCAGTGTAATGAATGAGGGCGCCTCTCTACTGCTTGCCTAGAAAATGTTTCTGGGTGCAAGTATGTGTTCATAAATAAAAAGGCAGAGGACATATGTTCTCTTCTGTCACACCTTTCTTCCATGTGTTTCGTGCAGCATGCATGTCTAATTTGCCACTGAATAAATTATCCTGCTAAAAAAGCAAAGTCAAGCATAAGTTGTGATGTGGACACCGCCAGCAGCACCTGCAAGACTTTTAATGCTAACTATGGAAGGAATGTCCACAGTAACAGGCTGTGTAGCCAGAGAGAAGTTAGAGTGCCCATGTTAACCTTTGACCATTGATGGAGCCTACAATGGGACTTGATAGTATGATACACCTACTCTGGAGCAATGTATAAAGACCAAGTAACCTATTGCATGTCCATGTATTTTGCAAAAAAAAAACGAGAGCACACAAACAGACATGTGGAGGGCATGCAAACTCCTCACAGATGGAGTCTGAGGGCAGTATCAAACAGAGGCCTGGCCACCATGATGCTCCACCTGAGTGACAGAACTGGACTTTGGAATAATAAAAAAGTAACCTGCAATGATGATTCACATCAAATGGAATAAAGGTGTGCCATATCATATTGTTCGTGATAATACCGGTATAATTTTTTAACGATATAAAACATTCATATTGTGATATTCCGATGTCTTTACATTGGTTACGTGACTCATAAGCAGAGCAACAAACATGGTGGAAAGCAGTTCTGCAGTTGAGGAGTTTGTCCCAAAAAGGGGATTGATTTAGGTAGTGTGGAGGTGGTTTGGGTACAAAATATCACATGTACAACAAACCACAGTAATATGTAAGCTATGCAAAAGGTCTGTAACAACAAAAGGGGGAAATGCATCTAATCAGTTTCACCACCTTAAGCAGAAGCACGCAGCTGAGTACAAAAAAAAGTGGAAAATGTTGCAGGGTGAGGTATTTTAAAATCTAAAATATATTTTGTTGTAATTGTATGTTGTTGAAATGTATCACCAAATATATTGTTATTGCAAAAGTCCCCATATCGTCCACCTCTAATATGGACCACCCTGTACATGGGCAGCCTTTTCTATACAGGCCCAAGATATGGTCCTAGTCAAAAGAATGTTCCTTACAATACCGCATACTACCTAGTACCCATATGGCAGATGATTTATTACTTTAATATTTAATTCTTTAGTAACTAAGATCCAGTGCTCATCAGGGTTGTGCATCACATTGTGTGTCATGAGCCAATGCTGCACAGCGGCTCTTAAGGATTTCATTGCATTAGGAATACGGACCAAGCATGACTTGGTGCAAACAACCGTCCGCACAAGTGCACACAAGCTTGTGTAAGTTCTGGTCTATGCCATGCCAACGTTATGATCTTATCAATGATAGTAAGGTCATTCCACAGAAGGGAATATGTGAGGGAAAGATGAAAGGTAAAAGCAGGCTGACTCTGGCTCATTACTCATTTACTCTGTGTAGTATGTGCAGAAGCATTGCCATAATACTGATACTGATCAAGTATAACCTTATTGTTTTTACACTCGTGGTCCGTTTGATTAGTTTCACTTACCACAAAGAAGCACTTTGTAGTTCTACAATGACTGTAGCCCACATGTTTCTCTACACAAAGGTAGCCTGCTGAAAAAGCTAATTTCCAGTATTAAACTTGAGCAATAAGGAGTTTAATTTAAACAGTGCAGCATTTAGGGCAGACACAGATGGGTATTTCATCATCTCTTTATTTTGATCTCTTGATCTTGACTTCATGTTTTACATATACATGTTTATCAGTGGTGTGCAGTCAGACCCTTCTAACCCTTCAGAGAAGGGTAACAAACAGGTGTATATAACATATTATAGAAATATGTAAGTCAGAAATAATGTAAAAATCAAAAACATTAACCAACTGAATACACTACTTTGCATTTTCTTCATAACTGGAGAATGCTTATATGACTGAGAGTAGTACTAACCAATCAAAACTGCTTATTAAAATGACTTGAGTCCTGTGAGGCCTGTCTACATGCTTGTGTTCCCTTTCTGATGATACAAAGCGGATTCCAAAAAAGTTGGGACACTAAACAAATTGTGAATAAAAACTGAATGCAATGATGTGGAGATGG
>JAUZSU010116506.1:0-19302 GCA_034780255.1 Parotocinclus maculicauda
TTACTTTAAAACCCTCATTTAATCCCACAATGAAATATCCCCTCGTTTTTGTGAGCAGTGTATATATTATAGCACAAATAAAGCCATAAAAAGATGTTGTTTTTGTGTCATATAGATCTGGAGAGTAAGACCTTACAAGGGGTCAAGGGGGACACTTCCCTGGATGGAACCAAGCAATACACCTTAGAGAACACAACTATTGACTTTCAGAAGCTTTTAGACAAGGAGGTGCTTAGAATCACTGGACCGCTACAAGCTGACTTCACCATAAAAGTAAGACATGACCAAATATATTGCTCCCAGTCATTCGGGCATCAGATTCAATTTAGAAACTGAACATAGAAATAGTTATTCTGAGTGTAGTTTGTCACTGATTCTTCATATTCCTATAATTTCTATAGCAAGTTGAAGGCCATGCTGGGTCTCGGGAGGAGGTAGGGATACAGCATACGTACATAATTATAGGCTTTACTTATCATTCTGGTGAGTTTGCTTCAGTCCAAGAACCAAACATGCTCAGTATTTCACCCATAATTTCATCCAGGAGCTAATTTGATTCCCAGCTAATTGCCACACGTCAATTACTGTGAATGTACTTTTACCCAGTTTGTTAAATAGGAATTCCCATTCAAAATGGAACGGCCAAGAAATGCCAGTAAAAGGGATTGTCCTACTCTTAAAATGCATCCAAAACAACACAATACATAGAATATTGGAGACAGATATCTGAGAAGTAGTAAATTCTGATTCCAGGAAGATGTCCAAGTCATGTCATGGGTTTTGGAAAGTCTACAAAAAGGTGGAAAAAGTAGTTAAAACATGCCAGACAGTTGCTCCACTGTAAATAAACATGTGAATTGTTTAATTTATCAGACCTATTTCACAATATGCCCATGCTCAAACTGTTCTAGTCATGGAAACCATTTTTTATAAATGTGTGATTTAACAGTGAAATTGAGAATGTCTTGTTTCTATTATGTGTCTGTGGGTTACTTTAAATTCAATTGCATATTTGCTCATTATCGACATGGACATAGCTTTTTAGTTAAGCAGTAACAGTCATGTTTGGCTATGTTTAGTAAAATAAAATGCTGTATAATGCCAGAACTTTGAAGGAAAATGCATTGCTGACCTTCTAAACTGTTCCAGCCAAATGGGAAGAGAAATCAACTTCCAAGTATCAAGTCAGAGGCAAAAACTAGGTGGTAGATTGATTGGTGTAAAGGCAGTCTGGTAAAGTGACACAGGGTCTGTAATAAACATCTGTTCAGATCTACCATAATACATCATGTTTTTATTTTTTTCTGAATATTAGTGAAGTAAGCAACAGGTCACAAGCCTGTGCATTCCTTTATAAAATATAAATCTTTCATTCAGTCTCTGCTCTGCCATTCCTGGAATCAAACAGTTCAAAATCATTTTGAAGCCTTTTAGATGTATTGAGTTTCAGTCTTCCCACTTGATGAATGATTAGGATCTAAAAACCCTCAAATGGGTTGTCGAACAACCCATCTGGCACTCAGAGTGAGTGTGAGAGGAAGATTATGCTTTTGAATGGTGAGGTTTCCCAAGCGTATGTTTTCAATAGATGGCTTTACTAAGAGATTAAATTCTGGAAACAGTAGGCATTTTACTTAGCTCTAGTCCTGGCTCGAAAAGGATATGCAGAGAATGATATCCTACCATTCTGTGAAACACTTTTGTCACCACCAAGGAATGCAGCAAGCCTTGGAAGTTTATTTGGGCAAGACCTTGTCTCAAAAGTGCTGCTTGAAACTCGGCTGCGAAGAGAAAGAACTAAATCTCGAGATCTGCAAAGCTTTTCTGCAGTGTCACATTTCTCTTTGAGGAAATGTGCAATTCTTCATACAGGCTGGACAGCTTAGTGCTGTTATTGTGCTTTTCTACGTAAGGTGTGGACATACTTTATGAGATGTTGTGAGTGTGACGAGGTCAGACTGAGTTCGGTTTTATGTTTGCTGATATTTAGAATCGCGCTTCTTCATTATATAACCTAAGTTGCCGGGATTTTAGACTATTGAGTACCTATCAAACTGGCAGCTTAGTGTATATGAAAGACACTGATGTCTGTTTATAAGCTAGTTCAAATTTTTCATTTTACCAGGTATGTTTATTGGAGTTGCAGCATCATAACCACAACCAGCTGTAGCATAAGAAGAGAGTGTACTTCAAATGTATATGAGTGTACATAGAGCAGTGGTCCGGCTGGCTGGGTGCCGAAACCCCATATTCTAAAACATTAGTCTGTCAAAGCACCAGCACATCCATAATCCCCCTTAGTAACAGGACCGTGAGGTCCCTTCTTTTGATTAATGACAACTGGTCTCAATATAAGCCTAGGTTTATAATGTATCATTATACAGCACTACTTCAAAAAGGAGATTTTAAGGTTTTCATAAAGTATATGTTATTGTAAAGATTTGTAACTTTGTGGGTTTTCTTCAGGCACTCTGGCTTCCTCCCACATCCCAAAACATGAGAATAAGTAGACTGGCTATTCTAAATTGTCCCTAGATGTGAGTAAGTGAGCATGAATGAGGGAATCATGGTGGGTTTGTTGTGCAATAAACTGGCACCTTGTCCAATTGTCCAGTGTTTTACTGGATAGGCCCACAGCGTTGATGGTAAAGCAGTTACTAAAGATGAATTAATGTTGTAATGTTTGTCAAACTTCATTGATTCTACCCTATTGTTCTAAGATACTCAACAGTTACATTATAATACCCACAGGTCAGTGGTTTAAAAAAAAAAGTAAGTCAATCAACATGCAGTTACTGTCCACCCGACACTCAAGGCAAGGATCTTGGTGTGTTTTTGGACAACAGCTTAAATTTTTCTAACCGCATCATTTCAACCACCAGCTGTTCAGAAGAACACATCCCTTTCTGACCAGAGAAGGAGTTCTAGGCAGTTCCTTATACATTCTCTTGTCATTTGCTTGCTGGTTTGCCCTCATGTTCCCTGTTACACTACACCACACCGCCATGCTCCACTCAGAAATACAACCTTCACAAACTTATCTTAACCCTTTTACTATGTCACTCCTTTACTGAGATTACCACTTATTGGCTTCCTGTTGTTTCCTGTTGCAGTCAGAGTCAAATTTAAAACTCTTTTCCTTGCTCCCCATTGGTGTGTACTATGGTAGCTTTGAAGTGGATCAGAAGGTCCAGTGTTTAAATCTTATCTTTGCCAGGCTCCCATTGTTAGGTCCTTGAGCAAGGTCCACAGTCGAATGGATTGTAAATTGTATCAGTTGTCATTATTCAGTCACTCTTGATATAAGAGATTCTGCTAAATGTTGTAAATGTAAATGATGTAATTGGCTTTCCACCCCAGTCAGAATAGCCCAGTGCCTCCATTCCTCTCACAGAAGTCTTTAAAAAAAAATACTATGCAAATAACTCTGCTATCCTTTGGACTGTTTGTTATTATATGTGATGTTAGCATCACTTAGAAGTTGTAGTCTCTGAGTTGAAGTTTCTGGTAATGACTGGTAATGAAAGCAAAATGTCATCCTTATCTGACTGTTTACACAGATCTAAAAGCTTTCATTCTGACATTCACTGCTAAGTGGATTCAGTACACCTGCACATTATAGAAAACAGATATAAATCTGTCAGCTTCTCCTTGTAAACAAAAAATATTTGCTTTCTGAGGTTGTAAAAGGTTAGGGAACTTTTTAAAGTGTGCTTTTGTAGTATTTTGTTCATTCTTATATTAGATCTTATATGATCATTTTACTTTGTCAACAAGTATCAGATGCCAAATGTGCTTTTATGTTAAATGTAAATGTTATGGAATTAATTACTATGACACAATCCCTAACGCTAATCCCTAACTCCTAACCCTAATTTAACCACCCATTTTATAATGCAATTTTTGTTTAGGTCCATTATGCCAGCGGAGTAGACAGTGTGGCACAATTTATTTTCTACCAGCCTATTGTCCATCGCTGGAGAGAGACTGACTTCTTCCCCTGCTCTGTAACGTGTGGTGGAGGTACATTTTTAATTTCGTAACTCACCATTGCAATGTTTTCTGTAGTTCCCAATTTAGACACCTCTTTTTATTGGATCCAGGATATCAGCTGACTTCAGCTGAGTGTTTTGACCATCGCAGTAATCGTGTGGTGGTGGATCAGTATTGTCATTATTATCCTGAGAATGTCAAACCCAAACCCAGACTTCAGGAGTGCAACCTGGACCCTTGCCCTGACAGGTAAGTGGTTAAAAAAGGCTTATGCCTTTGACTAAAATTGCTAAAAAATAAAATTAAATAAAAAAAATAAAAAAAAGTTACTGCTCTTGATTAGAATACAGTATCACGCAAAAGCCTTAGGCTACCATTACAAGTGTTGTTTTATGAATGGTTTAGTGACCAAGATGAGATGAGCTTAGATGAGATGAGATGAGATGAGATAAGATGAGATGATATGAGAGCAGCGTCATTGGGATATCAAGTTGACCCTTCTACAGTTTCAAAAAACTTGATCAGATATGGTCTTTTCAGTAGGAGGTCAGCAAATGAACCAATTTTTGGGAGGTCTTTTCAGGGGCTGACTTTTGCCTGCAGAAGATATTTTGTTCTGAAAACTGTATTTTTAAAAATAATTTCATTAAAAACAAATATTGCTAAAACAACAAATCTAATGGTGGCCTACAACTTTTGCACAGTTCTGTATATCTGGTAGTGATTATGTAAACCCATATATAAGAACTAACGTTTTTTATTTGTGATTTTCCCTGATGTGTCATTTCCAGTGATGGCTACAAACAAATAATGCCCTATGACCTCTACCACCCATTGCCTCGGTAGGTACCTCTACTTTCCCTAAAACTGCACTCTTTCCCTTATCTTGTTCCAAACCTCTGAGTCCCAGCCAGCTTTCCATTCCACATCAGCCTGCCTTTGCTGAGTAGCATTTCAAACTTTCTTCCACAATAGCAGTGAGCCAGAGGTTTCAGATTCTATTCCAGTGAAGCACAGCCTGGGCCCAAAGCCAGACTGAGACAGTGAAGGCTTTCAACTCTCATGTGGTAGTCAGTGCAGCCACTTTAAACCAGTGAGTGAGCCTGTGGTATGACGTTTTAGCAAATCAGATGTAACTAGTCATGGAGTATTAGGGGTTCTTGTACAAATCTGTATTGTATGCCCTTAATTGAATGGTCATTGTGAGTTTGATAAATATGTAGTGTTCATAACTAATGTCAGAAATCATATTTTGACCTAAAATGGAAAAGTATTTTAAACTTCCATTTTCACTCTGAAATTCATAATGTCAGATGGGAGAGCAGCCCATGGACAGCCTGTTCTACATCCTGCGGTGGAGGGGTTCAGAGCCGCTTGGTTTCATGTGTGGAGGAAGACATGCAAGGGAACGTCACACCCACAGATGAGTGGAAATGTCTGTATGCATCCAAGACATCCATCATTCAGCCATGCAACACATTCGATTGCCCAACATGGATTACACAGGAATGGTCACCGGTAATAAAAATTTACCCTTATACTGCTTAAGTTAAGCAGGTTAATGAAGTTTGTCAATGTAGGTAATTTTAAACCCATTTTTACCAGGACTTATTTAACTGTACACTGCACAAGTATGCATATTCACATAGTATGTGATACACCAGTATGTGATTTCAAATAACATTTTTATTTTTAGCTATGTCAGTGTTATTTACAGTGAATTGACACAAGACACCTATCTAGTACTGTGTTGTACCTGCTATGGTCTTCAAAACTGCATCAATTTGTTATGAGGTATCGTTCTGTATTGACCCATGCGGACAGGATAGTTTCTTGCAGTTTGCGCAAATTAGATGCACTAATACTTAATATGCACTAATATGCACAGGTACTTTTATGCTTTGAAAAGAGTGTTCTACCTCATCTCAGAAAAGCTCTAATAAATTAAGATCTGGGGACTGTGAAGGCCAGGGAAGCGATGATAACTTGCCATAAGGTCTCTGGAACCAAGCCATGACTACATAGCCCTAGTGTCATGGTGCATTGTCTTGCTGAATTAGTCTTTCTGTGACCGGGTAAACAGCTGTCGTGAAGAAATGACATTAATAGCCATAATGCTTAGGTAAGTCCCTAATGTCCTATCAGCTCATGATCGTCCCATCAGAATGGTGCTATAGAAATCTGGATTCATCTGACCAAACAATATTTTTCCACTGCACATTGATTGATTTTTTTTTGCCCATTGGAGTCTTGTCTTTCTATTTTCCTTAGACAGCAATGGCAGTTGGACTGATCATCTGCTATTACACCCTATCAATGCAACATTTGTTGAAGTGTTAGCTAGAGCACCAGCATTTTATTTGGCTGCAATTTACTTAAATCTTCATTGACTGCTCATCAGAACTATGCTTGACGTCCTCTTCTGACCCTCTTTTGTTGACGAGTTGTTTACATTCAGAGGATCATCTTTCGGTGGATGTTTTCCCTCAGTCACACCATCCTCTGTATACTCTCGACACCGTTGCATGAGAAAACCCCACCGGGCTGGTAGTTTATAAAACACTGGCTCCGGCTAGTCTGACCATGACTCGTTGTTGGTTGATTGGTTGATTTTCCTGATTTTCCCATTCTAATGTGGATTCATATTAAAACTGCTAATGCAGAGAACTTGTTCACTTGATTTTTACACTGCATTCTTGGGTCATGTCTAATTTTCATACATAGAAGCTGTAATCATGAACAGGCAGGTGTCTCTAATAAAATGTGAGTATAAAGTGTGTATAGTACATCCATGAAAAGAAAATTGTTTTCAACTGATGTGGAACTCGGTATGACCACCAATGCTGATGCCAGCCCAAACCATGATTTCACCACAACCCGATGGAGTCTCTTTCTCGCATGAAACATGGAATCTCCCGTATTCCTCATTCACGCCTGATCAGGATACAATGGTTGCAAACTAAATCGTGACTTATCAGAGAAAAGGACAGTTGACCACTCATCACGGGTCTAATGATGATGTTCATCAGCCTGATATAGCAGACATGAATGGGAAATCTTCACAGGCCTTGTTCAGCAGATAACAGACTGCATGATCTGGGTGCATATTCATCATCCAGTGGCAGCAAGAAACCCCCGCAACTCTGTTGCATTGCTCCTTCTTGCCAATAAGCGGTCATATCATGTAGTGGTCAACTCTTGCTCCTGTGGCAAATGGCTTGTGGCTAGTCATCAGTGATTGTTCCGATACTCCAGCACTTTCAGCCTTTTATATAGTGCATTTTCACCAGTTACGTAAAAGTTGATTTTATATCTCATTTGCATTACAGAAGAACTTTCAATGACTTTCAATGTCGTTTGCTCTTCTGATGTTGTTGTTTAAATAAAAAAAGATTAAATGCTTTTTTATTTGGTTTGTAATAATTTCAAAATATTTCCTTTTCTTTGTGAGCAGTGTTGTTTAACTTGTGGTGAACTCCCAGTTTAGGTGATCAGTGTTTTTGCAACCAAACTTTTTGCCAGTGTCAAATTTGCACTTAGTAATGAGATCAAGCCTGAGAAACTGTACCCATGCTATGTATAATATGAATTGTTCACTTCCCCAAGGAATGACACTGACATACCTCAGCTTTAGCTTTTTCCCTTCAGCAGACTTAGACATAAAAATTTACAGCCTTTCAATATCTACAACTTAATTGCCCACTCTTGGGCATTGTTCTGTTCCCTGTTAAATATTCAGAATTGCTCTGGGCCTCGTGGTAACTGAGAAACAGCCCAATCATTCTGCAACTCAAATAGTTTATACTAGAAATGGCTTGTGTCCATTTTTCCCCCGCTGGTAGTACTTGACACTGCAATCATGCATCCACAAATAGCTTGTTAATCTCTGTTCATTCTGATCCTTCATAGCACTCAAGCACTAAGAAGCTAATTGCTGAATAGAAATGAAAAAACTTCATCTACTCAGTCATTAAGGAAAGTAGCACAGTATGACTCTTAAATGAGAAGCCTCCTAAAACATAGCATTCCTGACCTGTAAACGAGAAGCTCTCCCTAAAGTATACATATACTAAAGTTAACTGTTGTGTATTACCAGTAGCTGAGTAGACTTCTGATCACTAACAACAGCCAGGCTGGCTAGACACACAACACTTTAGTAAATAAATAAAACTATAAGAAAAAAGGAAGGCAGCTTTTTCACTTGAATTTGCAAGGAACCAATATAGTATAGATTTTTTTATCTAAAGTAAGATGTTTTCCAGTTTTCATTTGTTTGTTCAAGATAATTTTTTTTGTTTAAAAAAAAGGTATTAATGAGCCCAGAATTCTGACCTGTACGCTGTGAAAACCCAGGATCTTCTTTACTACTTCGATTCTTTCTCTAAAATCTTACGTTGGCCAATAATTATGTTTTTATAATCAGGCTAAGATTTTGTATTCTTTTAACTTAGGATGTAGGATATATGCTTTTAAGAAGTAAAATCATCAGTAAGGATTTAAGCCAATAAAACTACAATGTACATATCAGTATCCAGGTGCTATGTTATTGTGTGTGTTGCTGCTTAAATAATAAGTTTAGGAAAAAATGCCTAATATATTAGAAAAATTAAGTAATACATCCATACTAAACCTACAGTCAAAATTGCTGACTTATTTTGTGGCTCTGTAACCTAAACCTAAAGTGGTTGAATACTAATACTATGGAGATAAATTTTCCAAAATTTCAAATGATGATGTATTCAGCTAAATCACAGTGCAGTTCTCAGAAATAGGCTTTATTGCAGCAAACAGCTGTGGGAAGGCATACAGCCAATCCACAAATGTAGAGTAAACAATAATCTAAAATCATAATTATTATTTCTTTTTGTTTCTACAATGTGAGATGCAAGCTTTTTCTATCCGTCATAGGCGATTAGTCATGTGCCTTGTAACGTAGCTAGCTCAGTTAGCGATTTATTAAATCCATTTTGTTGACGGGTTGTTAACAGGCTTCTTTTTTTTTAATAAACTGGCTCAGCTGCCGGGTTATTAAGTACATACTGTATTGCTACACTTGCCACGCATTTGACTTAATTGATGCGATTTGTTGGTTTACAGTTACTGACTTTAGTACAGTATCTGCTGTTCTTGTCTTGCTGTGCAACAAAACGTGTCTGTTTCCTTTATCAGCAAGCAAGGACCACTGTTTTCCACCTTTACTTTAATAGATGATGATATAGTGCAGTGGTTCCCAACCCACGTAAAAATCACCTTTACAGTGGAATTATCACAAGTGACATGGGTAAAGTAGCTTAATATTTTCCTGTGTAACAACATTCATTTTCCCTCTGTTTTATTTTCTCAAGACTCACATCTACATTCACAACCTACTATACAAAACATTTTATGTCTGTTAAACAATACTTTTAGGTTAAACAGCAATCTTTTTACTTTTTATAAACTTACCCACTCTCTCCCACAGGAAAATGGGTTCCTCATTTTAGCTGGTTCTTCTCAAATCCTCTTTATGAATGCTATAAGAATGTTCACCATGTCTAGTTGGAAAACTGTTTTATATAAATCTGCATAGTGAAATGTCTGTTAATAAAAGAACTATAAACTATAAGAAATTAGTTGAATTAAAACAGACAATCCATAAAGGTACAAGGCTGATGACCCAATGTATTGGCAATTTAGTGATTAACTGCACTGCTCACAAAAATTAAGGATATTTAATTATAGGATAATTCATTTTGAAATATTTTTGTGAACAGTATAGTTACCAGTGTATGTACAGGTAACACTACTTTAAGGGACACAAACATCATGGACTCATTAAGACGTAATGCTTTAGTAATGATTAATAACATCATGAACTCGTATATTGTTTTTGCATTAAGGCATGTGTGACACATGCTTACTTCATGCATAGTCATGATGATGTATTATGTGTGAAGTAATGATTACTCACTCCTAAAATACTGCATACTATAATGCCATAGTAAAGTGTTACCATGTAGGTATGTATGTATAAACAGTGTCAATCTGTATTGTTTATAACCTGTATATATCACAAACAGTGCACAGTTACTTGTGGGCAAGGCCTGCGCTACAGAGTGGTCCTGTGCATTGATCACAGAGGGCTGCATGCTGGAGGATGCAATCCCACTGCAAAGCCACACATAAAGGAAGACTGTCTGGTTCCTGTCCCCTGCTACAAACCTGTAGGTGGGCAGCGTTTATTTTACTCTGTTTGCCTGTACTTACCCAGCTACTGATGTGGGATGTTCTATATAGACAATTGAATTATATATTCAGATAATTCAGCCCTGTGCAGTATCAAACACAAAATCAAAATAATAAAACGCTTGATGTTCCACTATACAATTCTTACAAAGGCTTGTCAATGGGATATTTTCAGAGAAGCTTCCCGTTGAAGCGAAGCCACCTTGGTTTAAGCAAGCCATTGAACTGGAGGAAGATATGGCCACGTCAGAAGAACCAATGTAAGTTGATATATGATACAGTACATACCCATACGTTACAGTTTGCCATCTGCTTTCTGAGCTTATATTTATTGAAATAAGAGTCCATTCTTATAAACATCTGTTGATGTCTTTGAGGTTTCACATATTTTTTTTTTTTAATCGCTCATAGTAATATAATTTTACTCCACCTAATAGCTGGAAAGAATAGATTTGATGTACCATCTGTTTTTTAACGACCATATGTAATTATGTGTCAGTCTTTTTTATTAGATTACCACCAGTAAATACAGGAAATTGTATCATTTTAAACAAAGAAAATCAGAAAAACATCTTATACGGGCTGTAATGCTGCTTTTTCAATAGGGGAACAGGATGAAAAGACTAAGATATACTAAAGCTCACAAAGACTGAAATGAATATCAGTGAAAAAGAGTGGGTTCAATCATGGGTAATATGTTACATATGGTCAATATATACCATTGCTAAAACAACAAATCTCGTGGTGGCGACTGTGTGTGTGTGTGTGTGTGTGTGTGCGCATGTTTGTGCGTGCGTGTCTGTGCTTGCGTGCGTGTGGGTCTGTGTGTCTGTGTGTGTGTCTGTGCGTGTGTGGCCACCACAAGACCTTGCCACTGAACAATAGGGTTCAACCATTGAGTTTAAGCTGACTTGTGTTTAGTGGCAAATGTGGCCTTTGACTAGGGACAAGATTGTCTATGACTGGAATTATAATAAAAGTAATTAGCAGTTGTTAAATAACTCTGGTATATGGTACATGTGTATAAATATATACCTTTGGGATGTAAAAATACCTAAAAGCTATTTCATGCAAAAAATGTAAGTGTAATTTAATGTAATTCAGTTAAAGTAACTGGAGCTGGCACTGATGTACACTGAGTTAGCTTCTGCTGCTGGTAAAAATTATAATATATTGATAATGCTTTAAGCTAATACAGTCAAACCCAGTAAGACCCCAATTTTAAAGTTTAGTTATTGCACACAGTTCTCCACTGATTTTCAGATTGTTAATAAAGCTCTGCTCTATTACAGCTTCTAGCGTTTGCTTTCTGCCCAAGCATGAAAGTTAGTACACAACCACTTCTTGATAAAGCCCGAGTTTTACTAAGATCAAGTAAATAACAACTTTCTTCCAAGTGCTGGAAATGTAAACTAACCTACCTCGCTGACATGCAACTTAAAATTCTGCCAACGATTTGTAATTTTGCACTCAAATAATTTTCAGTGTACTGCACATACACGTTCGCATCTCTGAAAACATGCATTTGTTCATTATTATATAATTTTTTAATCGGTGTGTGAAGACTTACTTTATAACTACACACACTTTGCTTATTAGGGAATATTTGTAAAACAACCTTCTGTTGTATAACTTTACAGAAAGTTACAATAGCGTTACAGAAATAAAACTTAAGTAACTTTTTAAAGTGAACTTCACTGTCACATTTGCCATTCTGCTCATTCTCCATATATTTTTGCCACTGCTAGCCTGCCGTTAAGAGTGAAACCATGTGAGAGCGTTCATTGCACAATCATGTGATTTCTTTGCAAGAGGCATGTCTTCTCCCCAAAGCACATAAATAATGGCATATAATATTCTGTCGCCCAGAAGCCAACAACAATATCTGCCTGCCATATGAGCGCGGGTGTACGGATGCAAAAAGAGCAAGAAGCAAATTCCTGCGTTAAACTTATTGCACCTCTGCTGCCAAGATTTAAGCCTGTAGTTTCTTCAAATGTGCTCAAAACCACTGTTGCAATTACTTGCGAAGATCAAAGGGAAACCGTACTGCTTGAGTTTGACAGCTTGACCATCTGCTTCAGCAGCAGTCGCTAGACAACAGGCCAGCATTTTCATGACCATGCCATTAGAGTAACATTACCAACTATATAAGTATCGGTAGATATTGTCCCACAGTAAAGTAAAAAGTGAGTAAACATAAAAAATTAAATGGATATATGTGGTGAAAGACAGCCAATTTCAAATAATTCTGCAAAAAGAGGAGGAAAATAGTAATGTTTGGTAGTTGTTGCACTGATGCGCAAACAATTTTGTGTACATCTTGCAGGACATTGTAAATGGCTGCTTGGGTGCTTGTTTAGGACCAGCATAGCTTAATAATTGGCTTCTCAGTGAAACTGACCATAAAAAAGAGGAACCATGCATATGCTGCGGTTTCACAGTTCATTTGGTTAAAAATATGCATCGCAGCCTCAGAGGCACGATCACAATCGTGGTCTTCCAGAGGCCAGGACTGCGAAAGTAACTAGGAACAATAGATTAGAGAACACTAGAAAACTGGTCCACCTCTCGACTTGGGATCACACATTGCCTACACATGGCAGAACACTGCCTTATACTTTAAGGAGCTGATGACATTTAAAAGTGCTCTTTTATGTCACAGTCATGATCCTTATTTTGCAGATATTTTAAGGCCTGTCGAGTATAAACCCCACCTGATTTGTGATTTTAATGAAATGGCGTTTTAGCGTCGTAGCTTTTTAAAATGATAATATGAAATTTGGCCTAAGACCATGCTTTCACAAGGTTGTCAAAGCCCAACCTCATGATAATGGATCTTCCCTCTGATAGACATCTATATACACTTGCGTCAGCTTGCACCTCAGATGGAATTAATGTTCTTGTGATTTTTTAAGTCTTTATGACTGGCCAAAAAGCTCATATGTGAGACAGTATGAGCCTTTTACCATGACTGTTTAACACTGATGCCAATAGTCCCCCACTTTATGATTGGCATATTGTGTGCCAGACAAGGCTTGCAGTGTTTTAGTTTAGTTTTTTATATGGCAAGTTCAGGAAATTTTGACATTTTTGTCGCAAAACAACACATTTCCACTAGTACATTTTGCTTGACTGATGAAAAATAGAAACTATGGATCCAAAAATGTGAAGAGCCAAATACGGTATATGAGATGTGCAATGGAAATTTGTTCTGAATATGGATAAATCTGCTAACAAGTCAAGCAAAGAATAAATAAAATGAAAACAAATAGAGCTATATTAACTTTGTCCTATGCAGGATTACTGCTGATGAATGCTGCACTTTTTCCAAATAAACCCGTATAGGAAAAAGTAAGTCTATGCAAGGATTTACTTAATCTAAAAGTTATGTTGAAAAAATACCTATAGCAGCGAAGTTATAATGTGTTTTTTTTGGGGGGGGTTTTGCAGTAGTTTACTACACACTATTTTCATCACTTTCTTGTTAAGCACACTTTAAAGAATTCATTATTAAATCACCCAACAATTCATTAAGTAACTTACTGTAGTTAGTTTGCAAGACAAATATGAATTTTAAAGATATGCTTTAGGAATCAAAGGCTCAGTGTAAATAGCATCAATATACTGTAATACCATTGATTCATTTACAGTTTCACAAAAAAGTTATTCAGATTATTCAACCTATGTTATATTTAAAATGTCAATTTCGAATATTATCTTCTCAATATTTCTATTTTTAATAGTAATATATATATATATATATACTATTCAGCTTTTAACAATGTTTGTTCTTAGTTGCTATCTAACTGGAGTCGTATCTGTAGATTGTTTTTTTTTTTATTCCTCCTCAGAAAAGTATTTAGCATAAGTACAGAGGATTCAGTTTATCAATAGGAAGATTGTGCTTCCAAAGAAGTAAGAAAAACAAAACCTTTGACTGAAGTATTTCCTTTTTTTCTTCCCATTCTTAGCTCTGAGGAATAAATCATGTCTTTTATTCAGGGTTTTTTTTGTCATAACGCTTCACTGCTGTTTAATGAACTGCAGATACTGCAGGATTTCAGAAATACTTGCCATTTCTAAGTTTTGTATATATACTGCTCAGAAAAAAATTAGGCATACTTCATGTGTAGATCTCAAGCAAAGAAATCAGTGCTAGTTTTTCCCTGACTTTAAATGTGACCCCAGTGCATTTCTAGAGTTGTTATCATTTCATATATAAGCCTGTATGTGTGAATTGATTTTCCAGGTTCATTCGTGGTGCCTGGGGCCCCTGCAGTAGAACGTGTGGCGCTGGTACACAGAGACGCACTGTGAAATGTCAGGTGTTGCTCTCCTTCTCCCAGACGGTTGCAGATCTGCCAGATAGTGAGTGTGAAGGGGAGAGGCCATCAGAGATCCAACCCTGTTATCGTGCCCCTTGTTCTGGAGTGAGGTCTGAGCAGGACAGTGAGAGTGTTGGAAACCCAGCTACAAAGCAAGAGGAGCTCCTTGACTGGGAGTATGAAGGCTTCACCGAGTGCTCCAAGACTTGTGGTGGAGGTGAGAAAACTGTAAACATTAGACTTAGATTGTGCAGCAGTCATCAGAAGGTTCATGGACTGATTCACAATTATTTGGAAATCTTGCAATGTTAGATTTTGAGGCATTTGCCAGATTCTTCTGTACTCTACAGAAATGATCCGCTTTGTTGTTAGCAGTAGCATCATGGCAAAGCTTGTAAACAATTCCACAAGCACCCATCAAGTGCATGAAGCACATAAAAATCATCTGCTTGCAGTGCTCATGTCTAAACTGTATTGCAATTAACTGTAAAATCATCCCCTGCCATGAAAATGACCTTGTCACAAAAATTGACTGCATTTCAGCCACTGCATTTCAGCCCTTCAAAATGCTAACATCATTTTAGTGATGACAGGGTTAGCTCATGAGAAAAAGGTTAATGATGACAAAACAGCTGTTGTCACTGCAGATAAGAAGATTGAGTTTAAAAGGAAAACATCATTGCATTGCATCAAAAAGGTTTAAAAGGCAAGGCCATTGCTCCTTGTAAGATAGCACCCCGATCAAAAACTCATCAAGAACTTTAAGAAGAGTCGTTTAATTGCAGTGAAGAAAACTTCAGGGCACCCAAAAAAAGTCAAGCAAAATTCAGGACCATTTCCTAAAGAAGATGCAGCTACAAGATCAGTGTGGAGCTTGCTTAGGAATGGCAGTGTAACAAAGAATTTTGGAGGATGGCTTGGTGTCAAGAAGGGCAGCAAAGAAGTTACTTTCTCCAAAACAAGCATCAAGGACAGACTGACGTTCTGCAGGAAAAAACTAAATTGGACTGGGGTAAAGTTATTTTCTCTGATGAAGCCCCCTTCAGGCTGTTTGGGACATCTTGAAAAATTATTGTCCGGAGAAAAAAAGATGAGAACTACCATGTGCCCTGTGTCATGCCAATAGTAAAGCATCCTGAGACCATTCATGTGTGGGGTTGCTTCTCATCCAGGGGAGTGGGTGCACTCAAAAACGGGCCTAAGAGCACTGCCACAAATAAGGAATGGTATCAAAACATCTTCCAGGAGCAACTTTTCCCATCAATCCAGGAGCAATTTGGAGAATTTGTTGGAATTTTGAACAGTGTTTTTTCCAGCATGATGGAGCACCATGTCTCAAGGCAAAAGTGATAACCAAGTGGGTCAGAAAACAAAACATTACAATTTTGGATCCATAGCCAGGAACCTCCCCAGTTCTCAATCCCATTGATAAACTGTGGTCAATCCTCAAAAAAAAGATGGACAAACAAAAACCCAGAACCTGTGATCAACTCCAAGCACTGAATATGCAAAAATGGGTTGCCGTCATTCAACGTTTTGCCCAATAGCTGATATACAGCATGTCGAGGCGAATTTGCAGAAGGTTTAATCCAGGGTCAACACTGTCAATATTAAGTCTTTGCTTATTTGGCTGTATTTGTCAATAAAAAGCTAAAAACGTATGGAATGCTTATAATTGTACCCCATTATACCATGTAAACATCTGACAAAAGGTTGTAAAAAACTGAGGCAGCAAACTTTGTGAAAACCAAAATTTGTGCCATTTTCAAAACTTCATTCTAAATAACTGGATGAGTCCAAATTTTAGCAACAATTTGAAAAAGACTTGGATTGCTGTGTTTGAAGTTAACTTGCCTGGCCACTGCAGCACCCTCATCTCAACGATCTTCATGATAACTGGCATGAATTATTACACTGACTTCTTTTCTTTTGCTTTACTTTAGTTCTTGTCTTCATAAGTGCATTTGTGGCTGAATGAAAGTGAATCCCTGTGGTCCACTTTCAAAATATGTCTTTGGTTTGTTATAAGCCAATGGAGTACAGATTAATAGCCATTTATTGGATGTGATGTTATATATGCAGATGTACTTGGTCGTTCGTAGTCTGCCAGGTTGTCTGCTATGACTAATCTGTCTAGTGCCTTACTGTTTCTTAACAGCACAGTTAAGTATTAGCATACAGTGAAACCCTTTCTATATTTCTTCATAAAAAATGACATATAACAACTTCAAAGTTTCACACAAGTCCTTAAAATAGATCAAGAGAACCTATTTAAACAAGGGAGACAAAATATTATATTTAGTCAAAATCATCCAGTATTACGTTTGTATCAATGTCTTTCTCCTTGCAACTTTTCTTGCACACCATTGTTGTTCAGTGCTCTGCTCATGGTGGACTCTTGAATATCAACATTAACAAATATGAGAAAGGCTTATAGTTACCCTTGGTTCCTCTGTGACCTCACATACTAGTACCCACCTTTCTCTTGGAGAAACCTATGCTGGTTAACCATTTCTGGGGAGGGTAACAATGGTTTTGGTACTTTTTCAGGCCTGACAAACATCAACAACTGTTTTTTAGACGTCCTCAGAAATCTCCTGTCTTCATGCCACGATGCAATTGAACAAACATGTTGAAACACATGAAAATCAGACTACTCAGGTCGATAGATGCATGTCCTTTAAATTCGACAGGGTGCCTACCTACAACTCGTATGATTGATTGAAATCTTCTGACTTTAATTTCAATTTAAATCTGAAACTAACAGATTTTAAATATTTTGTCATTGTCCTATAAAAAAGACCAAGTGGATTCATATTCTCTCTTTTGTTTTATTGGCTTCTCTTTGTGCACTCTTAGGACATCTTTTGAAAATTTGATGATGTTTTATGTCATATTTATACCGACATATAGAAAACTGAAGGGTTCACAAACTTTGAAGCACCATTGTATGTAATATCTGTAATGTTTTCTGATTTTGAACCTTGGGCGGGCTGCCTTACTGGCATGTTGAGAAGAAGAACAGTTCCTAGCAAAAATTTAGCATCGTTAGCCCTTAATTATAGCGCTCTTGTGCACAGACAAATTATGTAACTATACAAAGCTGGACAAGTTACATTTGGTTCCCACATGAGTTCATTCTAATTCCTATTTAGTACCTTTCTTTATGCCTGCATATTATCACATTAAAGCATTTAACCCCAAAGTCATTCTTTCAAATGCAATGTACAGAAATATAAGAAATCAACCACCAGAGCTAGAGTGGGGACTGAATTGCTACCCAATGAGATTTCACTCTAAAAGACATGTAATTGTGTTATGGTTTTTAACTCTGTACAGTGCCATACTGGTGTTTCTCACATATATTACACAATGATCAAAAGGCTTTTATGTTTCTTGTGTATTACATTTACACACTCTCTCTCCCCAGCAGCATGGAGTCCTGGGTAACATTATGCTAACAGGGTCTTTGATGTGGTAGAAACACATTTTTAGCCTCATTATTGCTTCTGACACCACTGACTGATCCAAAGCTGTATGACTCATTAAACTGTGGCTCACACAACAGCCTGCACGTTTCAAGACACCAGCATGAACTGCGTTTAGATTAGCTGCTATAGAACCCTTTTGCATTAATGTGGCTCACTGGGTATAATCATGGAGTGTTTGGATTAAACTAACTAAAGCGTTTTACATGCACCGCCAATTATGGTCCATCACTGTATGGGTGTGTTCATATAAGTTTGCATGCGTGAATGCCATTTCTGGTCCCTGTGTATTGTCTATGTACATTTTCGAATATACATTCTTAGAATCCAGAATGTATCATGGAATAAACTCATCCATGTCTGGCAGCTTTAATAGGGCAGCACATGATTACCTTGTGGTGATTTGTCTTTCTGCTCTGACATATGGAGATGTATTTCCACTATTCTGGGACCTTTAAATGTCAGGTCCTTTTTTTGTCTATCTCCGTATCCCTCTTAAAATCTTTATAATGAGATTTAGCACCTCATTTATCAGCCTGCTTTAACTCGAAACTAAATCACTGTTTATCCCAAATTCAGCTACTGATATTATTCTGTATTATGTAACGCAGTGTTTCTCAAACCTTTTCTGCAATGCCCCCTTTTGTAAATAAGAATATTTTCGTGTCCCCATCCAGTCTGACACAGGTACATGTCTTTTGAGTCCAAATCTCACTAATTTATTTTAACATTGTAATTAATTCAAACTGCAAATCTCATGGAGCAAAAAAAAAGTGACAAATCACCTTTGCAGTGGATTTATTATAAGTGACATGTATTGTGTATTTAAAATTTTTGCTGTATAACAGCTTACATTTGCTTTATGTAAATTATATGGAAATGGTGTAATATAGTAAAATGAAAATTGTTGTTATTATAGTGCATGAGTGGAAAAAATGCATTTTCACAAAGTAGCTATGAAACTTTTACATTATAACTAAGCAATAGAACACGAGAGGGAGTGTGTTATCGCGAATAACATCACGGCTGTGATTCGGTCGTAGGCACAAGCCGAAGGCAACTTTTTTTTAACAAAATAAATGAAGAAAATAAATAAAAAAACATCAAGAAATTCATAATAAATATGCCTTAATGAGGACGGAACCTTCCGCCAAAAAGTAGTTCCACAACAACAGTTCTATGGCCTGTCTCAAGGGCTACAATACGGCGTATAGTTTATACAGGCTAACACCACGAACGTTAACTTTAAATCAAAATTGGGATTAAGC
>JAUZSU010116516.1:0-19294 GCA_034780255.1 Parotocinclus maculicauda
TCTATATTATTTCCCCATTATTATTATACGACGTGGGATATACTTATCCTGCATACTTGGGTCCTAAATAAAAACACCACCACTCCTCATAACATTATTGACTGTTTACATTCACAAATGTAAGTGACCTGCATCTGTCTGTAATGTGAACGAATCTGTCCCTGAAATGTCTCGCATGCACACATTGATACATATGTATAGGTCGCTTTCATCACCAACAACAAAAAACATCATTCCACACTACTCAGTGTATAAAGGTGTAATGGATGCAATAGCAGCTCATATGTGAAAATATGAGAAAATTGCCAACTTCTTCTTCTCCTCTATTTCTGTTTTTCCGCACCGAGCACATGGGTACGGGCAAAAAGATGCATGAAATCCGATCTGCCTCATGTCCACAGATTGGATACATATCTGTTCTAGGACCACATACTGTCATAAGGCTACATTCACCTTACAAGACTGAAGTGACTAATTTCCGATTTTCTGCCTAAATGTGGCTCAGATCTGATTTTTTCAGGGCTTTGTTGACGTGTCCAATCCAATCTTTTTTTATCAAAGATTTTAGTTACTTTATATGTGGTACTAGATCAGATACATATCCAATCAGTGGACATGCGACTTGAATGAGAACAGTCAGATCAGATTTCATGCATCTTTTTGCCCGTACGCATGCACATGGTGCGGCAAAACAGCAATAGAGGAGAAGAAGAAGTTGGCAATTTGCGAGATGTTTACTGTTTCACATATGAGCTGCTATTGCATCCATTACACCTTTATACACTGAGTAGTTTGGGATGATGTTTTTTGTTGTTGGTGACAAAGGCGGCATGTAGATACGTATCAATGTGTGCATGCGAGACGTTTCAGGGACAGATTTGTTCACATTACAGACAGATCCAGGTCACTTGTATTTGTAAATGTGAACAGTCAAGAAAGTTAAATCCGATCTGAGTAAAAAGTCTGACTTGAGCAATGTGGCTTGTAATGTGAATGTAGCCTAATACATTATAACACTATCAAGCAAGTTCTCAGTTTTACTAAGGGCACAAATAATAACTAAGAGGTAATAATGTTGAGAAAAGTTCATACAAAGAACAGGTACAACAAAAGTGCAAAGGACACAAGAGACAATATCCTGAGTATTATGTAAGCCTTCAGACTTTTGTGGAAGAAAGTGAGACGCTGGTTCTTTCTGAAGCACTTTCGATCAACAAGACACTGAAACATCATTCATTGAATGTGAGGAGAGCAGTTACTGTAGAATGGCCTGTCTTATAACCAGACTGGCTGGCATTAAGGATGTTTTCTTGGAAAAAAGGAAGAATAGCACATTTGAGGATTTAGCACAGAAACTGAAGATGAGAGACAGCCTCCCAAGTTGAGGGATGACATCTTTAGGAGAGGTGTAACTCGAGCCATCTTGATGAGAGAAGGAACCAGGTCGGATGTTAATGTTATTCACACTTTGGACTCTTTACATTGATCTTAGCACACTCAGAGAAGCATCCTCAAAATGTAATTTCTGTCTGTGATTTTTACAAAAGGAAAATGAATTTTCTCCGTCACACAGATACCTAAAAGCTACTCCTACAGCCAACATTTATCTGACATTATGATCACAATGAAGACTGAAAACAATTTAGGTTGCTAACAAACAACAATTAGCTTGAGCTTTCACATGAAAGGCAGAGATCACATCAAGAAAGTTGGCCAAAAATAGCAGGTTTTGGTTCAGTGATACCAGACGATGATGTAAAGAGACCAAAGCTATGTGAACCAAATATGGCTGTGTTATATGCTAACCATGCAACATAAAACATTTGTTTTTTGCATACCTTAAATGGAGAAACTAGATTTCCTTTTATGAGTACACCAAATAACTGAAAAAGAGAATTTTATTTTGTGTTATTCCATTATATTTTTTAGGACACTATGTTTCTTCAATTCATTAATGAGTAGTCTGTGGAAGACTAAATGGTACATGGTTCGTTAACCATTCGAATATAGTAATGGGTCTGTGGGCCCAGATTGAATTATGAAACTAAAGATTAGCACACTGCACAACACGTTTACATTTAGTTCATTTACCAAATGCTCTTAACCAGAGTGACTTACAAAATGGGCAAACTGCTGGTGCCACAATGCAACTAAGTATGTATTTAAGTATTTATATCTATTTACATCTAACCACAAACGAATGCCACCCAGAGATTAAAACAAGCCCATAGTTTTACACTTAAGTACCCCTACTATGGGCAGCACGATGGTTTGTTGGGTTACACTGCTTGCCTCACAACAAGAAGGTCCAGGGTTCAATCTGCATAGGTTTACTCTGGGTACTCCGGTTTCCTCCCACAGTCCAAAGCGTGTGTTATTTTAATGTGAGTTAGATTAATTGGCGTCTTTAAATTGTCATTGACTTGTGTATGCAAAACACCCCAGCCGTGTAACTGGAAACAGCTGCACGCCGGTCCCAAGCCCGGATAAATGGGAAGGGTGGAGAAAGCAATGGCAACCTACTCCACTATCCTGCCGAAATACTCCTACTATATAACATAAACATACAGTCACAAAGATACACAAATACACAGAGAACAGTGAAAGTGCTGAAAATAGAAGACGCATAATACTTGAAGATATTATTAATGCTGTTTAAAGAGAGGTGGGAGACTGGAAAGTTTTAATAGTATATAGTGTAGGAAAACTGAATATAATACAAACTGAATCTAGGCTTTAAAAATGGAGTTGCTATGGAACATCTGCAGAACAATTCCATCACCCCATTAACACTTTTTGTTAATTCTTCTTCCTGTTTGACTTCAGTCATCACTTCCTGACCTTGATGACTGAAGCCATAATCATAATGTTGAGCCAACCTCAACACAACCCTGTACGGGGCCAGGAAGGTTTCCTCTTGATCCATGGTATGAGTCAGCTTGCCCAAGTTAGCTGTTTAATTCTGGCAGCATGTTGGCATGAAGTGTAGGTCCAATTACATGGGGAAATATTGATGTTTCATTAATCAACACTAACATTATGATGATATATAAGAGGTCGATGACAGGCTATTCTTTGCATGATGGGTGCTAATTTAAATACGGATAATAAGAAAAAAGGCTCATCTTGCTTCATAACATTCATAAGTGTATCAGAATTGGTGGAATTTAATACTCTTGGATCCCATAGATCTAATAATAACAATAAATAATCTTACATAGATTGCCAATTTTGTACCCACACTTGAGCTCCAGATATTATGGGCTGTAACCCAGTGTTGGTCTGACAGTTACCTCTCTTTCTTAAAAATCCCCCTTCTCAACTTTGTCATATTTTCCTGTCTGTAATTTCTCCAGTCAACATTACTGCATCCTTAGCCCTTTGCCCAAATGTCACATTGGGATAACCTTACTACAATCTTCAACATAACCATGAAGGGTACATGATGAGTCATTGTGTCAGTTAGCTAATTTTGGTGGCATGTTGGCATGCCACACAGGTCTGGTTATGTGGGAAAATATTGATGTTTTATTAATCAACACAGAATAAAACATTGACTAATTATACAATTATTTTAACTTTTGCTAACATTCGTGTAAGCACACTACCTGACCGCAGTGTTACTAACCTTCCAATATATAATATTTTTTAGCTTTATAGTCCATATATATATATATATATATTACAAAACTTGTAATTTTTAATGGCATTAACCATATTTTAAGTGTGAACCTAGTGAATGATCCCCTAAACATAAGTCCACAACTTTTAACAAGAAAAAAATTGTCTCAACACAGTCACTTTTTTGTAACCAGTGCACTTGCTAAAGCTTGTATGAGTCATGACATGCAATATATATTCTTAGTGTAAATAAGTCATGGGTCCTAAGAAGGATGGGGGTTAACAGCCAACCAAAAGAAGAACAGTAAAAACCATATTCTTAATATTATAAATTACAGTGCTTCTATCTGATTATTGTTTTGAATTTTGCAAGTATACAATACAACTCCATTAACACATCTAATGCCTTATGTAGTGTGAATTTTCTAGGTGTCTGGAACACTAAATTATTCTGTATGGGAAAAAATATCTCAAGATGTATCTTCTGGAACTAATTACCAATAAGTAGCGAGGTACCACTATATGTCTATGAATGTGAATGGGAAACAGATAAACCTAATAATAAACCTTACATAAATAATAAGTCTTACATACTCTTGATTGCAAGGGACAGTACCGTTCATTCGAGGGCAGATAATGGCCATTTTGCCTCAAGTCAAGTTAAATTGTTACACGATGGATTGTGCCTGATGGGTTTTATTGCTAGAATACGTAACATTTTATGGCCATTAATTGAATTTCAAGTCATCTCTTCACAGAGTTTTAATGTTAAAGATTTAAAGGGAAGGGTTTCATGGCCCAAAAGGCAGCAGGAATTGCCTCTATGCACAATTTATTCAGATAATAACCACTGTTTAGCGACCGCGCAGAGTTAATAGCCTACATAGTCTTGCTGCATGGACAAAGCAAGCCTCTAATGGTAGATACATTTAAATGCTGCCTAATCTACCTGTCTGAATTTCAAATAAGTGAATTCAGGTTGTATTTATGTAGGCTGATTTTTATTATTGTTTTTTGGGCTTGTTTCAGTTTATTTCAGAGTCAATATGTCTGTTTTAATAAAACTTTAAATGAATTGTTGTATGCTAATTTATTTCAGGTTCTGCATACAGTACTATTTTTATTATTGTTTTTGTTAAATCATGGGCTCTAACTTGTGTGTGATTGCAGCGGTGTGCAAGCAGGGATGTAACATGGCCCGTGCTTCCTGCAGTCTTCCAGGGAAATGCGAGTGAGTAAGACTAAAAGCATACCAACCCATATTGATATTTTTTATATTGTTTACTATATCTAAATGTTTGTTTAGCCTTTCAATTTTGCTTCAGTCTCATCCACCCTCATTTTTGTAGGTGCCACTATGGCTGGAAGGGCGAGCTATGTGATGAGTGTGAGATATTTCCAGGTTGTGACCATGGTACCTGCATCGATCCCTGGCAATGTGTTTGTGACACAAACTGGGGCGGCCTGCTATGTGACAAAGGTAAGATAAGAAAGGCTCACACTATAACTGCAATATATAAAGATATGTGTCTAAGGTTTGTTTTTTTTACCATGTTCAGTTACCTACTGTGTCTTTGACAAAAAACACCGTTTTTTTTTCAAAGCATTTTTATTGAATAGATCATTATTTCCCAAAGCAGAAAACATATCAAAAAGGCTTTGGGAGCCTGTCTGCTTGATAGTTTTGGGCAAACACAATGTGAGATGGGTGTTACTTTATAGACAGAGAATGTAACAGAATACTGTTGCTTTATACCACAATAAAAAGAGTCATTTTTATGACACACACAAGTAGACAGTACAGAATAGGGCACCAAGATTATAGAAGAGCAACATAATTGAAACTTTACTCTCTGGGAGTCTTCACACATGTATCACGCATACTACTTCTCCATTATCTTAATCGGAACATTATACCCCAAAGTAATCAAATGCTTAACATTCTCACAATAATCTGAACCAAGTCTCTGCTGAGTTTGATCAAGCATCACACACACTTACACATAACGTTAGTTATGAACAACTTCAAGAAGAGTGGTTTAGTTGCAGTGAAAAGGGCTTTAGGGTTCCCAAGAAAGTCATGCAAGCGTCAGGACCATCTTCTAAAGAGAGCTTGCTCAGGAACGGCAGAGGACAGGTGTGAGTGCATCTGAACGTACAGTGAGACAAAAGCTTTTGGAGGATGGCCTGGTGTCAAGAAGAGCAGCAAAGAAACCACTTCTCACCAAGAAAACCACAAAGGACAGACTGATATTCTGCAGGGAGTATAGTAATTGGACTGCAAAGTTGACTGGGATATCTAGGATTGTTTGGAGAAGAAAAGGTGTGTGAGTCCTGTGTCAGGCTGACAGTGAAGCATCCTGAGGCAGTTTATGTGTGGAGTTGCTTCTCATCCAGTGGAGTGGGTTCACTCAAAATTTGGCCTAAAAACACTGCCATGAATAAGGGACGGTATCCTTAAAATGCAACTTCTCTTAACGATCCAGGAACAATTTGTCAGTGCACAATGCTTTATTTTAGCACGATTAAGCACTACGTCACAAAGCAAAAGTGATAACTCAGTGGCTCTGAGGCCAGGAAACTGCCCCTCTAGATCTCTATGAGAACCTGTTATTAATCCTCAAAAAGAGGGTGGACAAACAAAAACCCTGAAACTATAAAAAGTATTTACTGGATTTTAAGACTAAGTTGTAAGTTGCTCTCTTACCTTTGTTCAATTTTCCATTTGACCTCACTTAGAATGAAGTGTCACACCAGCACTGTTATGTATTTACACCAGAAGTCCAGTAAACTACAAAAGTTAGTTTTCATTATGTTTTAATATTAGCCCAGAAAGTGTAAGGTGACCTTATGTGAAAAAACCTTTGACTATGGTCAGCTTGACATAAAAAAATCAATGAACGCAGTATTTAGAGCAGTCACCTGTTGGTGTCTCCTAACTATTCATGGAGGTCAGGTCACTTGCTCTAACTAACTTATATTATATGTAAAGAGTACACCTTTTCCTCACAGTACAAAGTGTTTGTATATATACCATTAAAATACAATTTGATGTTTTCTACTTTCTGAACCTCCGTTACAGAAGGTAAAATTAATGTAACATTTAGTTTAAGAAGTCCGCATTCACAGTCTACATATACTATATATGAATAAACCTTTAAAAAAAATCTTCTCATTTGCACAAATTGCCATGAGTCATGCTTTGGACAGTTTGCTGATTTAACCTCACTTTTTAGGTGCTCTCACTTCTTAATGTAGTCCTATATGTTCTTCTTTTACATATTCTAGCTTTTGTCAAATGCAAAACTGTACAGATGTTTATTATTTTATTGTATGATTGGATTTATTGGCGTTATCTAGATTCAACTCAGTTCAAGCAGGCCTGGTGGTCATCAGCGCACAGTTATATAAGGCTCCTATTAACAGCTTGTTAATTAGACTGCATCTCGGGTTACAGACTATGTGGGCATCTATTGTTTTGGATTGCTACATTACATAATCTACATCCTTTTGTGAATTACTTATAATAATAGATACATATTGTATTAATAACATTTACATAAGAAAACAATAATGTGTAAAAATGATATTTGTGAATAAAAGATTTCTATTGTGTGTGTGTGTGTGTTTATTACTGTGTGACAGTCCTTCATTCATCCTTCAGTCATATCTTCTATTGAACATATTTCTCTGATTTGTCTCTTGCCTACAATCCTTTCACCATAATATTTCTTACTGTCAGATCTGAATTACTGTGGAACTCATCAGCCCTGTAAGAATGGTGGCACTTGTATCAACACAGAACCAAATGAGTACCAGTGTGCTTGTCAAGATGGATTCCGTGGTCGTGACTGTGGAGTTGGTGAGTGGAATCAAAATGCTTCCATCAGATTTTTGTTGTTGTTGTTGAAATAGCTGGATTATCTTGCAATCAGAATGGGGTAATATATATGGGGTGGTACAGTGGTGCAGCAACAGTTTTGGGGCTCCCACACTATAGATATATAGATTTGACAATTGTCTCCAGTTACTGTTAGTTCAGCATGTTCTCCCTGTCTGTGTGAGTTTTTAAAGGTATAGCATCCATTCGCATGGAGTGATGAGGGAAGTGTCTAGCATATCCAAAAATTCAGTGGGCACATATGTGTATGTACTCTGAACAGGGTACCAGTTCATGCTGTTGCACTGTGGATGATCCTGACTTTTGGCCTGTGAACCCTTAGATATGGTCAATTGTGCCTGTGTGACATCTGAACTGGTGGGAAGGCACAAATGAGACTTGAATTTTTCCAAGAAAAAAGCAGAGTATAAACAAATGGATAACCAATTTTGATTAGTTATAACATAAAACCACTAACAGGTGAAGTGAAAAACATTTCAGTGTGATGCATTGAGCTAATTTCTGCTAGGAAATCTTGAATCCTGGCATTCATGTGGATTTTACTTTGTCAATTATCACCTAGCTAAATATTATAGAAATAGTGTCCTGTCTAAAAGAATGTTCAGGAATTGCTTAACAAACATGACAAAAAGTTCAAGGTATTAATTTCAATCCAATCTAGCATTTGTGTAATGTTCTGGGCAAACAAATCCAATCCATCAAGGCCTCATCTAGCAACTTACAGGACTTAATAATTTGCTGCCTAATTATTGGTAACAATAAACCTAAACTATATTAGGCAGGTGGTTTTAATAGTATTTGTGACTGGTGTAATTATCTGTCTCTCAGTGGAGCATGCATGTCTCACTTCTCCATGTGTAAATGGAGCAACATGTGTGGAGGACGAGACAGGCTTCAGCTGTGTGTGTGCAGATGGCTGGACTGGACCCACTTGTGCAGCTGGTAGGCACACATGCATGTGCCCCCACACATACACACACACTTGTACATGTACACATCTGCATACTGTAATCACCAATAATCAGAAGCAGCTGTCCACTGTGGACAATGAAGTGCTGCAGAATAATAACAACAAATAAATAAATAACAAATAAAACTAGATGTTCCAATAAACTCCAGTGTGCACTACAGAACATAGAAAAATATATAATCACAGTGACATCACTCCCAAAGCCTGTCAGCTAGGAAAATGTTCTCGAGAGTGTAGTACAGGCATGTCAAGCAGTCAACAATTTGTATACAAGTGGTATACTACCCAAAATATAATTATGAGAGCCTTTTTACAAGGCACTGGAAGAAGAACTTTTACGGCCTCTTGTGGCAAGACCCAGTATCTTATCAGTATATAATGTGTTATTTTTTTTGCCAATGAGTATATAATCTTATAGACACATATGCACACACACTTTCTTTAACACATTCATATATGCACTTTCATCACATCACTGGTGTGTGTAATTAGTGTACCTCCAGGTGCTTTACACGCATGTTTGTGCACACATATTCACTCATATCTGTAGCTAACCATTTTGAGACAGAATTAGGCACTATCAGATTATTAAAATGAAGCATGATTTACTTGACTGCACATAATTTGACTGAGGTAATGAGAGGCAATAACGAGTTTACAAACCTGGGTCCTACACATTGATTTGTATGTCATGGTTATAGGACTGAAAAATTTATTTAAATTCTGTTCTTCTGGCTATTTTCTTTATGTAGCAGTGCTGCATTGTGACTCTCATCCATGTGGTCGTGGAGCCACTTGCCACGAGAGCTCCCAAGGCTTCCAGTGTCTCTGCTCTCCAGGCTGGACTGGTAAAACCTGCCAGATAGGTAAGCACACACATACACATAAACTCTCACGTGCTTGTGTACTGGCTATTTGATCTATGTAATTAATGGGTGCCTGCCTGCACATGCCTGTGCCACCCACTTCTTGCTGGTCTGTGCTCTTCTGAACTTGCCCATGCTTGTTTGAGCCTGCCCATGCATGTTCTTGCATGTTGCTCTCAGTATCTACCTTTTAGCCTAGTCATACAATAAGCGAGCACCAAAAAACGTCACTGTGGGACCAAAAATCTTATATTTTATGTATAATAATCTATGTGTTCTGAAAATGCTAAATAATGCCTAAAAACCCCATCTGTTCCACTGACATCAGATATTCAATGAACCTTTATTACAGATCAAAATATTTATTGACTTTTTAGATAAGTACACACTTACATAGAGCACCTAAAAAACATAGAAAACCTAGCAAATGTGTTATAAATTACACCTAATGCCTTATACTACATGTAGGTGCATCATTTACAATGCTGTTTTAGACAGTTTTATTCTTGTATAATACATACACATAGTAGCTATATCACTAAGCATCCAATCATACCAATAAAGGATTAGATAAAGAGATGGACTACAGTCTGTAATCGTAAAACTACAACGTGCAGTGACCACTAAAACCTACATAAAGCAGAATATAAACTGAAAAATAGCATGGTACTATCAAACATTATATCATGTCACCTTCCACTGGGATGCTACAGCTAAACCTGCATCAAACTGCTAATACACGCACAAATGGTTTCATTAGTTATTCATTACTTAAGACTGTATCACCTAAAGTGACATTCAGCATGGTTTTCCCACGACACCAACATTGCTATGCCAGCTCTCTCTATCTATTAACTCTGTCTATTAACCTGGATTAGACTAATTCATGGTGTGTATGGATGGTTTGCTTAATAATTAAAGTGGGAAGAATCCAAATGTTTGGACAGGTCAGAGTCCGTAACAGCTTTCACACTTGGCTGCTCTTTGTGGACCCCTTCAGCTTTTGTTAATTCGAGTGTAACATACACTCAGGTGTAGCCATGTGTCATAGTGACATCTCAGAAAATCCCCAGCAGCAACAAGCATTGAGAATGAATTAGAGTTCATCTGGAAGAACAAAATGTAGCCAGCAACCATGAGCAAATGTATGTTATTTAAATTGTTTTATGTTAATAAACTTTAATTTAATCGTAGCATTTTCAGTGGCTCAGTTGTAAGATTCAATTCCTGAGGGTCTGTGCCCACTGAATTCCTGGTTAAGCTCCGGACCCTCCCCCATGGCCCTAACTAGATAAAATAAGATGCTATATTTATATTTTATTTAAAAGTTTTGTGAGCATCAGGAAAAATGCATAATGTCACACAAGAACATCACATTGTGCTCCCTTACACTTTGTAGGTAAGAATATGTTTAATGATTAGGGCAGTCAGAAGGTTAAAACATATTAGTGAATTAATTTATATTAGTGGACAATATAAGCATCAGCAGAATTTGTTACATTTTGATAATTCAATAACATTTTCATCATGTCTTACCTTGTTTGCTGCATCACAACATTACATTGCAACTTGTCAGACACTGGGCTACACCTGGGGTTGTTGTTGCATTGTGATTACTACACCAATACCTTGGTAATGCAAAATATTCTGTTTTTAGGCACTGAGCATGTTTGTGTTAGTGTTTTTATGTGAGAAAATGTTTATTTATATACAGTAATGAGAAAAGCATCTAAAGAACTATACATTGTGATGTGGTACTGTAGTGTCTTATTTTTTAAGGTACTGGGCTGTCGATCACAAGGTCCAGAGTTCAAATCCCACCTCTGCCAAGTTGCCACTGCCCTTGACCTGCAATTTATTGGATTGTAAATTGCCAGTCACTCTAAATAAGAGCATCTGCTAAGTGGCTGCATGTAAATGTCCGAATTCATTTACCACACTCACAGTCTTCCCTTTATTATAACAGTTCTATATGGTATGTAGAATAGTGAAAAGATAATAGGGGTTAGCACATAAATATACAAAAAAAATACAAGGTATTGCAGCAAAAATGCAATAAACACCGCTAAAGAAATCATCGGCATTAAGACATTATCACAATAATGTGCTGTAAAAAGTATACTTTAGATATCTCTAGTCAAAATAAAAATGTAAGCAGTCACTAGTTTTCCTGGTCTCACTAGTAAACAACACAAATACAAGCTAAGACTATTTGCTGTTCCTGTTCCCTCACAGACATGAACGAATGTGAAACAGGTGTCTGTGTCAATGCTCGTTCCTGCCGAAACCTGATCGGTAGTTACCTGTGTGACTGTCTTCCTGGATGGATGGGGCCAAACTGTGACATACGTGAGTATGGGATTAATGCACTGCACACAGATTGACTATTCACATTGTTTGTGTTTTGTAGACATACATTACCATGCTTGGGCTACCATTAGATAAGATATACATTTGTTTTAGCAGTCAGTCTTTTTATAACACAACCCTTCAATACATGAAATGTGTATGCAGTATGAAAATAGAAATCAGAAAAGCAAAGCAGAAGCTTCTCTAGCAGCTTCTGTAGGCAACAGTGGCAAGTAGTTACTTTCACTTGAGCAATAGCAGCATCTGGCAGCTACATTAGGTTGCCAAGCCGTAAATGTAAAATGTAAAAAGCTGACCCTCTCATAGTGATTTAGGAAGGATAACAGCCAATAATCCACTTTTTGGAAGGACAACAGAGTGACAAGGCTAGGAAAGCCCTCAAAGATTGCAATGAAGACTTTTTGACATTACTGCATAATAGACACACCTGATTGAACATTACACTTTCTAGCCTATGTTGTTAATTATTATCCAATACAGACAGGGAATGTGTGTCTGTCTAGTTTTTTTGGCTGATTGTGTTTGTCTATTCTTATTACTTAGAGAAAATATTTGACCACAATGTGAATAATTTATACAGGAACCCATGTAATCCTGAAAGATTGTATTATATGGCTATATGTGTTATTCCATTATTATTACGTCATAATAATAGAACAATTATTGTAAATACTTACTACATAGTAAAATGTTTTTAAATAAGAAGGAATAATCACACATTTGTAGTGTATGTCCATTAATAAATACTGTATATGGGGTCTGTTTGGGTGATGCAGGTGTTGATGTCTAGACAATTATGCACACCTATAAAATAAAAGTTTCCTTCTCCATTATATTTCAGACTAAATGTCACAATCCAATGCAGACAAAATTCCAATCTTCGGTAGAAACTGATAACTTTGACATTTTCTTTGACCTTTAGCTGATTGTTTGGCTTGCGTCCACACCTGTTAAGCTTGATAATTAATAGGCAATGAGTCCCACATAAAATGTCATCTTAAATCATTTCTACCATTTTTATAAAGGGTGAAAATAATAGTGGTTAATTACCATAATATAACATGGAAATGTAAGAGATAAAATGTAACCTTTTTATCTCTTTTTTAGTCTTTTTTTTATCTCATTTTAGTTAATGTACATTTTAATAAATCAAAAAGATTTTCTTGTGACACAAAGTTTAGATTAGTTTGTAGAACAGAGCTATGTTTGCGTCTGTTCTGTCTTGCTGTGTGTGGGATCAAAATACCTTTGTGTTCTCTTCTAGGCAGCTCCATTGTAGCTCTGGCCATTTTTAACCTCTTAATTAATGCACTAAGAGTGGATATGGGCATTTTCATGAATGCAGCTGTTATAGACAGTGGCTGATTTATGAAAATCAGCATAGTTTTGTCCAGTTCCATTTGTGTATTTGCTAATATTTACTATGTTGATGAATATATGTTTTATATGCCATTATTCAGATATAATATACTGATAAAATCATACAACTTAAATCTAGTGAAGACCTGTTAGTATTCCAAAACACTGGGTTGATAAGAATACAATAAAATGGGAATGTGTTTCACTGAAGTTATTGTATGTTCATAAAACATTGTTACATGTGAAACACTGGTTTTCATATTTTCTTTGGATTTATACTTTTACTATTTAACAACAAATACACTTATTCAAGAACAGCAGTATTTTGGGCACTGTTTATATGTAAGCTATGTGATTGCAGAAGTAAACTCTTTTATAGGCGTATATTTTTATTCCCAAGTTTTGTAGACTCTTGGAATTAACATGCACCTGACTGTGTTGTTTACTGACATATCACATATTTATTTAATAAATTAATGTGATTTGTTCTTATGATAAAAACCTAAACAAAATCAATTGTATAAGTTAAATGTAAGACAATGTATATATCCACCCATGCATACTACATAGACAAAAAAGTGTGGACAAAAAAAAATAAACTCCAAACCATAAGTGGTAGTATAAAGTTTATATAGACTTTTGTCTATAAAGTGTATTCCATTCATCTTTCCTTGAACTCTTTTTAGTTTCCACTTCCCTGCAGATGTAAAATATCCCCACAGAATGATGCTGCCATCTTATTTCAGTGTCGTGACCAGAGTGATTGCAACAAGGCCAAAAGTCCAGAGTACCCTTTTGCAGAGTTTCCACCATGCCTTTTGGCAAACTTCAGATGTAATTGTAACTTTGTTTTTTAAAAGGCCGTACTGCTGAGGGTGTTGTTATAAAAAGATGTCCTGGGATTGTTTCTGAAAAAAAAAATGAACTTGTGCCCCATGGTTATATAATTGTGTTTCTGTAGTTTTGTGCTGTGCTGGCTATTAATTGTTAAATGTCATCAACTCAACAGGGAACACTAGCTGCCAGGGCTTGTGTCTGAATGGAGGACACTGCAAGGTATGACATTCACTGCTCACTTTTTAGTAGTCACAAGGCACGTTTCCAAACCAAACCTAAAATATCTCAAAACTGAATGTGAAATATCCCATTCCTGAATGATCTACCAATTCACATTCAACTGGAATAATGCAGTGACATCATTTTAATAACAGAATTTAGAAACTATTAAGTACAAAAATGAAATTATCAAGGTAAACAATGTTTAAAGGGGAAAGCAGGCATGGACATACACTGATCACATAAATTAGGGGATATTTCATCAGAGGATATTTCAAAACGAAATTTAATAAAATGAGCTCTTTTTCCTCAAGTAGATATGAATCTTTTAAGTTATTTTTTTAATATGTTGGAAATTTGCCTGCTACTCCTAAAATAACTTTAGCATTTATATTATAAGGACAAATGTACTGGGACACCACTTAATCACATAGCCACGTGTATGAAATCAAACAACCGGCCATACAATCGGCTTTTACAACACAAACAAAGGTGCATAAAGCATGTTTGGATAAGTTTGGTATAGAATAACTTGACTGGCCCACACAAAGCCCTAACCTCAATCCCAACAAGCACCATTGGTATGGAGATGGTGAACCAGGCCCTTGTGTCCAATGTCAGTCTCTGACCTCACAAATGTGGGATGAATGAAGAAACTTTTCAAAATCTTACAGAAAACCTTCCCAGAAGAGTGGATGTTGTAATAGGGGAAGCAACTCAATATTGGTTTTATGGATGGATTTATAATGGGATGTCATTAAAACTCATGTATGTGTTGTTGTCCTTATATTTATGTCCTTTTATTGGTTGACAGTATGCTAAATGCTGATATTTGGACAAATGTTGGATAAAAAGCAGTTTAATAGCAGAGTTGTATATTTTCCTCTGTAAAATTGCAGGACTCACATTGTCAGTGCTTGCTGGGTTTCTCGGGTGAATACTGCCAAACAGCAGTTGGGATGTGTGACAGCACCCCCTGTCTGCATGGAGGGCAGTGTATTGAACAAAAGGACGAGGGACGTATTTTTTGTAACTGTCCACTGGGATACACTGGATATTACTGTGAGGTAAGATTTGCTGTACAACATCTTGTTTAGCCATAGCCATCTCTTTTTCATAAATTTTTAATAACTAAATCTGATCTACAAAACACCAAACTATTGCTGAATTTGACAGCACGTTTGGATCTGATTATCTGAATCTGGGAATGTAGATTGATTAATACCACCTTTACTTTTTCTATGGGCCACATTCAAAGTTACTGACTTAAGTCTGTCACCTAAATTAAGAGAAAGAAATGTTACTTAAAGGTAGATACACTTTAGGGATGCCTATTACTTACTGGACCTGACAGCACTAGCCATTGTGCCACCCACTTGTGCTGTAGCTAGAACTTTGAATCTTAATTTCGGCACAATGATGAACACCATAGCCAACATTGTTCCAAATAGCTATTTGAGAGAGTTTAGATCAAGGCAGACAAGGACTTGCTTTTTTCAAACCTCCATTTCTTTATGGCATCAAGCAGATTAGATCGCTTGAATGCTCTCAGGTGTATAGTACTAAACTTACAGTGATAAAATAGCCAGTTCTCAGGAATACAGTAATAAAGAAGCTCTTAGGGTGTGACTATCACATAAAAAAAATCACATTTAACCCATCTTTGTCTGGACAGTGGGCATTGGGCAATGGGTCTTGGACCTATGATATTCAAATCACTGTTGAACTAAAAGCTGTAAACAAGAAGACATTGCCAGGACTTGAACCTGGGTCATTGCTGTGCCACCCAGAGACCAGCCATATCCAGACTGATAATTAATTAAATTCATTCACTGAATTTCAGATCTTCAATTCAGGCACCTAACAAACAGCACATGGAGCAAGGCATGGGCAAGCAACCCTAGACAGGGTGTTAACCCATTGCATCATACATACACACTGATAAAAGTAAATAACATAGATTCTAGGCAAACACACTTAATTCCATAGCATAAAAGACTAAAATCTAACAACTACACATGCTTAACTAAACTCTGAATAAGGATCGATGTTCCTTCCATCATGCTACAGGTGATCGTGGATCTGTGCACCCCCAACCCCTGTCAAAAGGGGGTGCAGTGTCAGAGTACAGAGGGTGGATACATTTGTGCTTGTCCAGAGGGTTATTTTGGAAACGAGTGCATGAGCCTGAAGGAGCTATGCCATGGGTCTCACTGCCAAGGTTAGTTTTATACTTTTGTAAGGACTTTCAACAGTTAACAGAAATAGTTAGTGCTATGATCTATGTAACATTCATACACATTTCCTTCCATCTGACTGGCAGACACAGGCAGTAGAGTGTTCAGCATGTATATGGTGTTGCTGGGCGTACTGGCCGTGTTAGTGGCCGTCGGCTGCTCAGTGTGTGCTCTTCTCCTGTCACGTCTGCACCGGCGCCAACGTGCCAAGCATCAACCGAGGAGCACCGTGCCTGCCGAGTCTGCCATCAACAACCAGCGCCAGTTCTGCACTCTCATCCGCAACGTAGAGCACAATGCAGCACTTCTGAACCCTGGAGAATCCCAGAGCCAGACCCAAACCATGCTCTGTGGTTCTGCCCGAACCGTTTTGCAACCAGAGGAGATCGAGCTAACCCTGCCTACCCCACACGTTCTACCAGCCAGCCACAAACTGGATTCACCAGCCGTCCTGAAACCCTGTCCAGGGTCAAAACTTGACATCTGCAACCGGGAGCGCGAGAAACTGAACCGCTTTCATTACGCTGATAACCAGGAACTAGAAGCGTGACCTTGCGCCAAGTTTTGGAAATGACTCCTAGGATGTGCTAGATGCACTACCACTACTGATCTCTCTCCACCGCTTGCTGGCAAACCTTGAGCTATAACGTAAGGTAATAGGGGATGACAGCTCTGGTGTGGTGGTTCAGTTCATCTAAGATATGGTCTGTTGCTGCTATCAAGCAAGCATATTTAAAAACCAAACAGTTGGTGGTAAAAAAAAAATAAGGACATTGTTTAGGCCTGTGGAGTGAAGCCTGTTTCACACCAGACATGGAAAATGCATTGTTTCCACAATGGTTTTGTGTGCTTTGATTCAGTGCCAAGAATTACCAGTGTCTGTCTTCACACCAGCTGCATTTGCTCAGCAGTTTGACAGGGGATTTGCAGATCTGAAATAGGGGTTCATTTGCTGGCAGGATTAAAATGAACTGTAAAGTAAAACAGCAATTTTTAAGGGGTAGAGGGGTAGCATAATGGCACAGCAGATACTAAACTGGCAGTTAATCTGCACCTTTAGTTACTGACTGTTTGGAGTTGGCATGTTCTCCCCTTACCATAAGTTTTATATCCACTATATGGATTGACTGCTTTAAATTGTCTCTGTGAGTAGGTGTGACCAAGGGTGCCCTGCCCATGAACTAGGTCACTGTTCAGGGTGTGTTTATGCCTTATGACCATGGACTCATGGTGACCCTTGTCAGGATAACATGGCTACTGAAGATGAAATACTGAATAAAGAAAGCTACCTGGGAAGGGAGTTGGCATGAATTATCCATAGGCAATAGATGTTGTTTTACAAAAGGTTGCCACATTTTTCATTAATGAATTTAACGTCGTCTTGGCCTTTTGTCTGACAAAAAACAGTGCAGAATCAATTCAACTGAACAAACCTTGAAGCCTTCATGGTAGGATACATTTATTTGGCAACTAAGTAAAGGCTTTTTTGCTTGTGAATAACTTATTCTCTGTGTCTGGTGTAAAACAGGTGAGACTGTCATTTCTATTCATCATTGTTATTTAAGTGTATATGGTGTTTACACAAGTGCCATTTGTATTTGAACAAATCTGCATTTTTGTATGTGTGTTGCATGCATGATTGATGATGTATGACTTTTAACAGCAGAATTCCACACAGCTGTGGACAACACTAAGTAGGTCTTAGAACACTTTTACTATTCCTTCTTCAGATGGAACAATGCACGAGAAAGAAGACGCACATCACTAAAGGACTGATAAAACTAAGGGGCATGACTATAGAGTGCCATGACTGAAGGAGTGCCACACTAGTTCTCCAGCCTAAATATATATTGTATTTTATATTTTCAGTGTCATGTTGCAGCTGTAAGAGATGTATGATTTTTATACTTGGATGTAAATAGCTTTCTTGTAAATATGCTGTATATATTGTTTTTTTTGTACTGTGGTTTTCATAAAATGTGCGCTTTTTTTCATCCTCCCATCTTCTCCTTCCTCCGCAGGCAGGATGGTTTGCAAAGAACATGCATCTACCAATAAATTTTACAATGTGCTTGGTGTGTAGTGTAACTTGGTGTGTAGTGTAAGTGGACAGCATCTGAAACCTAAAGTGTTCTACACACCAGGACATACACAACACTGTTTCTTCCGTTACAAGCACACATTAATGATCACACACAACCAAACCATTAAAGTATTGGGTATAAATAATCCAGGAGGGAATTAGTTAACTCGAACAAACAATAATTTTCAGATCAACTACCGTGTGGTACTAGTATTAAGTCTATTGGCACTCCTAGGTATATGTAGGAGTAGATGGCATGGTGCTTATAGAGCTAAGCAGTGTGCAAACTTTTCCATTTCACCTCTCTTCTAGGCAGAGAAAATTGCCAAAAAGTGGTGTGTGCATTTTTGTCCCGCTGTTTACATATACAACTGTGTCAAAACACAGATTTTTATTTCCTGTTAAAACTTGGTATAATTTAAAACTATAGTCATTAAAGTAAATGGACATAAATGTGATCATCTTTAAACTGACCCTATGTGTACTATGTATGGTGCTATTAAGCTATAGGGAACAGTGGGGCAAGTCAGGAACTTTAAACATACAACAAATCACACACAGTATATTTTATATTGGCAGTATAAATACCTGCATAGCTGTAATTGCTGCATATAGATGATTCAGTAATGATATGGGCAGCTGTGTGAAAGAGAAGAACATTGCTGATTAACTGCTTTAAAAAAGTGATTTTAAAATGCACACAGATCTGAACGTTTTACCTTGTTGGAATTTTGCTGGTCCTCGTAAGGATTATATTGTTGGGTTTTTTATTTAGCTTTTTTTTTTTTTTTTTTTTTTTACAAAAAATAACATTTTGTTCTGTGTTTAAAA
>JAUZSU010116527.1:0-19292 GCA_034780255.1 Parotocinclus maculicauda
GCAAGTTTATTTGTATAGCACAATTCATACACAAGGCAATTCAAAGTGCTTTACAGAATTAAAAAAATAATAGTTATAAAAAAAAATAATAATAATACAATTTAAACAAAGTTAAAAGTACAATTAAAACACCATCAAAACATTTATCTAAGGAAACAGTTTAAAATGATAAAAAGCAGAGTGCAGGCAAAAACACAATCAGTATCATATGCACAGTTAAGAGAAGAGAAGAGTTTTTAACTTGGACTTAAACATTGTTAGAGTAGAGGCCAGCCTAACATCTTCAGGGAGGCTATTACAGATTTTAGCTCCTTAAAACTGAAATGCTTAGTTCTGACTTTGGGCACCAGCAGAAGGTCTCTGCCTGATGTTCTCAGGGTACGAGATGGTTCATTTGGGACCAACATGTCAGAGATGTACTTGTGCTGTGCATGTGCAACATAAGGTGATGGTCATGGATAAACGGCACAACAAAGGCTTCAGGATCTCATCATGGTACCTTGGTGCCTGCCCATACCATAACCCCACTGCCACCATGGGCCCCTCGATTCACAACATTGGCATAGGCAAACAGCTCACCCACACAATAGCATACACGCAGTCTGTCATCTGCCCTGTACAGTAAAACCAGGGTTCATCCATAAACAGAACATCTCTCCTACATGCCATATGCCATTGAATGTGAACATTTGCCCATTTAAGGCAGGTACGACGAACTGCAATCAAGTGAAGACCCCGATGAGAACAGGCATGCAGAGAAGCTTTCCTGAGACAGTTTGTGTAGAAATTCTTTGGTTATGTAAACCGATTGTTGCAGCAACTGTCTGGGTGACTGGTCAGATGATTTTGGAGGTGAAGATGCTGGATGTGGAGGTCCTGGACTGGTCTGCGTTTGTTAGGCTGGTTAGATGTACTGCCACATGCGCTGAAATTAGTTTTATATTTGACATTTTATATTTTAGTATACATCAAAAGGGGGATCATACCAAATACGAATCAAATTGTATTAATGATGATTATATGATTTGTAATGAAAAATAAATGTAAATGTATCGCTGTATCCCGGATAACAAAGGGCACAGGTGTAAGCATGCTCTGGGCAGGTGCTGTTGTAGCACCAGGTCATGAACCCTGACTGACTTTTCCTCCCTCAGACATAGCCAATCTTATGTGCAAGTTGTGCCCGACCCAGCAGGAAGGCAATGCATGCTGGGACTTAAACCCAGGTCACTACAGTGGTGGGCTAGTGAAGACAAAAGAGTCTTATATTGAAATGATATTTCTAAACAAAGCCTCATTTTACCCCAGTGCACACTATTTCAGTTTACAAAAATGTATTTGATTTGTAGCTTTTGATTTCAGCATCTATAATAACCATGATTAAAATTTTATATTAGTGCATGATTGCTGTTCGGCAACTCACACACACAATCACAAGCACACACACCCATAACGTGATGAACCCAAGCAGATCATTAGAGTGAAGCAGGCAGACACAGAAATCTTCAGCCACCTCCCTGAGGGAGGACTTAATTACATTTCAGTGTGGTGTGTGTTGATATAACGTGACACATAGCTTTAATTATTTACTGCTTGCTCACTTACTGTTGCTGATGACAGTAACTGTGTCGAAATGGTGAAACACTCCACAGAAGTGTTTTAAAACAGATCTCTGACTCTTGAGATATGAATAGGCTTACATGCATGACTCAACACACACACACACACAAGAATGCACATTTCCCCAATGTGCTGTTTGAAAGCGCATTCCGATAAAACATGGCAGGCAACACAAACAAGGCCATTCCTCTCTGTTAGGCACAGTGAAGATGCAGTACTACAGAGAGAAAGTGAAAAGGAATACATCTGGGCATTTGTGTCTCTGTAAGCAATTGAAACCCGTCAATGCTCATAACTAATGCTTGATGAACAGGATGGACAAAGCTGCTTCAGTATGTCCTGCATCTTCCTCCGATGCTATAGCTGTGGTGGAATATGGATGTAATACAATATCAGCCAGCACAGCATTTATGTCGAGTCATGTTAGTATAAATAACATACTGAAGTGCAAGGAAGAATTATCTTACAGGGTTTGCATCACATGCCCTTGTGGTAACGTGGGAAAATGACATCCAGTTGCCTCCAAATGGGCCTATATGATAAGGATTAAATGAAGCATTCACAGTTCATACACCGTGACAGCTGATGGAGCAATGTGGAAACGATTCCGATCTGATCAGCTCTAAGGGTTTGTCTTTATGAGCTTTTTTCAGATTCATCCTTTAGTAGCAAAAATGTATGTTGTCATCGAATAGCAACATGCTATTCAACAGCAATAGGTTTTGTACCTTGATGAACGTTAAAGTAAATATAGAAGTTACTGTGAACCAAAACAATATGACCACCTAATAGAAAATTACATTACTGTGCCAAAGTCTGGCAATCTTTGTGAGCTTTATCATAACTTAGCCTTTTCACCCTAGCAGCACGGTGGCTCAGTGGGTAGCACCACCGCCTCATAGCAAGAAGGTCCTGGAATCAATCCCAGAGTGGAGCGGCCTAGGTCCTTTCTGTGTGAAGTCTACATGTCCTCCCTGTGTCTGCGGAGGTTTACTTGGATTTCGTGGCTGCTACCTGTCCCAAAGGACCATTGCTGATCGAGCTTCTTTCGACTATAGAAGGGTTAACTTGGCAACACGATGAAGCTGGATGCTGCTATTGATCAATAATTGGGTGAATTCACACTAAATACTGACCACTGTGAACTATGAAAGCTGAGAAATATTTGTGTATGGTCATTATACTATTGCTGTATCTAGTCAAATGGTGGCCTAAGACTTTTGTACAGTACTGTAATTAATTTAATTCTTAGAGCTTTTTTCAGATGTTTTCATTCATGGCAGTGACTTTGTAATTCCATAACAATTATTTCTGCACCTGGATGTATAATTCAACCATTTGGCCAGCTGAAGTGTGTTTAGAGCACATGAAATGGTGTTACCTATAGATGATTCTGTAACCCAGAACATTTGCCATTTAATCATAAATTATATATAGTATAGTATAGTATAGTATGTGTGCATTTATTTAAATTAATTCTATATAGGGACTATGCTTTTTAATTTAGTTATTCTATTGTGCAGCACTTTGGTTGACACTCACTGTCTTTGAAAATGTGCTATATAAATAAAGTTGTCTTGTCTAGTATAGTATAGTAACATCATTTGTTGCTGCTTGCTTTTGAAGCAAATTTATAATAATCACACACCCTCTGTGCTCTGATTGGTCGTCTCACAGAATCTTAGGTGTGTACTGATGACCTCAGAGTGTGAGCAAAAACATGGTTGCCACGTTTATTCTTAGAAATTTCATTTCTTTTGGGTTTATTTACATAGACCTGGTGCTGAACTCTCTTTGGCAACCCTTGGATTAAATGAAGCACCTTCAACACTTTGTGGAGACTCAATAAAAAACAATATACACTCGAGAAAATGAAGAATCATCTGATTATTTGATATTAAAATTTGAAGTCCCATCTTTGTGAGATTAATGGCTGGTTGCAAAGTTAAAATTGCAAAGAGTAATAAGTTAATAAACATTATTTGTTATATGCGAGGAGTCGTAATGTTTTGGCTCATTGGTTTGTAATTGAAGTGCATAAGCTATCAAACTGCTTGCTAGACTGACTTCGAACTCGGCGTGATCATCAGAGGGCTCCATGTTGTTAAAGTAGCTGTGAAATTTTGGAACCAATATTATATGATATCAAGTTGGTGATTAGTCTATGGTGTCACATTCAGTTCAGCTATATACAAAACCATGATAGATTCAATAAAGCAGTAGCATTCATTTTTGATGGCCAGTGAATATAAATGAATACAAGTTTTCGCTCATTACTCAGTCATACATCAGATTTAAAAGCAGCTATTTCAACAGGAAACACAGATTCCCTTTCTCCCTACCATCTGGCCAGTCTGGCTGATTGAGGTGGGAAGCAAGTGAAGCGTTACCCATAGAGGTACAGCTAAAGGATCTGACATGCGCATCTTATGGTAGCTTGGTACACAAGATAAATTACACACCATCTGCATTAATTAACTCTAACTTTGGTTAGTTTTATAACATATTAATGTAGAAATCCCAGTTCATCTGGTTGTTGCTGCTTCAAAAACCTCTTACTTAGCAGTTCTGCCGTAAAGTTGGTCCATAGACTCCAGACCAGTTGTGACCCTGATCAAGATGAAGCAGTTTCTGAAGATGAATAATAAAGTGCCATGTTTTACTAGTATGGTATTATAATAACAATTATTTTGCTTAGTATTACCAATAATTATTTGTTTTCTTGGTCAGGGTCCTTAGTGGGTCTCCAGTGCCAGTCCTTAGAGAACAAGCATATCTCTGGATTTAGTGGCATTCCTTAACAACACTAAGTAGAGCTTGCTAATACAGATATATACTGCTCACAAAAAATAGGTTATATTTCATTTAGAATATCCTAACATCCCCTTTTAAAAGCAGTAAATTTAGGCATCAGAATGTGAAAGACAGGTGATTTACGTGACTGTGAACTGTCACATTTCAGAAACTGCTAATTTACTGGGATTTTAAAACATGGTTCCATTCCTAGGGTTCACAGAGAATGGTCTAAAAAAGTTTTTTTAGAAATCCAGAATCCATACGAAAAAATTACCAAGTCCAACCCTGTGTATCTAATAAAGTGGCCATTGATTCTTTATCCACTTTTATTAGGTGGCTACATCAATTGTTTTTCCAGTTAATTTTTAAATTATAAAAGGAAGCACTCCATAACATTCCCCCTTAATACAGTTCGAATGTAACCTGAACTAAATTGTTTTGAAATTATTGGCTATGTTCACATTGCAGGCACAGTGGCCCAAATCTGATTTTCTCATTGAATACATTTTTTTGTTAATTTGTTTTTAGGCTGTTAGCACTATCTGTTGAACTTGACCTATATCTGACATTCTCTCTCCTGAACTGTTCTCGCTTATAAATTTAGACGTACGTACAGCAGAGCAGCGCTTCAGACGATCCGCTCCAGAAAAAAACAATTAAATAGAGTCAGCAATAATAGGCACTTATTAAATGGTCATGTTAAAAATGGCTCATTATTCGACCACATTTCTTTGGTTTGTGCCCTTGCTTTTAAGCTTTTGATTTTCCTTTGATGCTGTAATCACATCCTCCTGTGGCCATGTTTGGTCCATTTCTTTAGAAGCGGTTGCAATATGCCTTCTAATTTTGTTTGCACAGAGACATCACCCCAAATATTTATGAGGTCCATTACTTTACTATCCCACTACTGAAAACCTCCCTCTGTCCTGCTGTCCATTTTCCCTTCTCCTCAGCCACATTCAGTATGAATGTTGAGATGGAATTACATAAAATTGGCACGAATTCTGATCTGGCTGTTCAGACTTAGTAAGAGTCACATAGTACAGATATATATCTGGTTTCATACCACATGTGAAAGTGGCTCAAATCAGAGGGAAAGGTATTTTTTATTCAAACTGAGCCAAACATAACACATCTGTACCACATGATTGGGGCCACTTTTACCTGCTGGGTGAACATAGCCATTGACACATTTTGGGATGAAACAAGGTTTGATGCACCATCTCTTGCTGTTGTAGCTTGTTATGATAATAAAATAATCACACACACACACACACCTGTAATTCAGTTAGCTTTTATTACACTGCTCACAGAAATTAGAATATATTTCAGAATGAATGTGAAGCGATAAAAAAGAAGCATTTGGTTGTATTTAATTAAACAAGATAATCAAAAAAGCAAATGAAAATTTAATTATGGTGATTGAGTAGTAAGTGAGATATTTATTATTATTATTATTATTATTATTATTATTATGGGGGTAAACCGAAGCATTGTAAACTGGATGAGAGTGCTCCCACATTGACTGTTCAGTAGGGTGTATGGTTACCTAAGAGTTACAAAACACCCTGACAGTGATGGGGCATGGACAGGATCAGATTGTCCATCAGTTCTTGTGGAATCCATGATTTTTGTGAGCAGTGCATTTGTTTATCATCATATTTGAAAACTGCTTTGCCATGTGGACATTAAGTGTAAAAGCTTTAAACATGCTTTATTTACACATAGTATATTATGTAAAATGATACTCATATTATATACTCATAATATTGATAAAATTATAAATATTATTACATGCACACAGACATTTTGAAAGCCTCTGTATAATTGTGCTGAATGATGTGTATCATGTTTTCATATAAAGTAAACTGACATCTGTATCTCTGACCATCAGCCAGCATGGTTTTTCTCTTTTGTTCTGTCTAGGTTTAATGATGTTAAATGTTGTGTAAAGCCTTTTAGTAGTGATGCACGTTTGCCATAACACCACCACTCTGACTACTGCTTTAGTTGCCATATCCTTCACACTCACCTCCAGTTATAAGATGGACAGGGAAAGTAAGCTGGTGATTTGAAACTGAATGCAGCCTTTCAGCCAACTTCCATAATCACAGATTACCACAATAAAATCTCTTATCTGTTCCAGCCAGTATCTATCCTAACAAAAGCAGGAATTTGCAAATGGACTAAAACCGAGCATCTATTTCTCCACTGTGTGCTGCATTTACACACTCACATTGACACACACACACACACACACACACACACACACACACACACCTTACTGGCCACAGAATTGGTCATTAAAAATAGAGCTGCTCTCTAATTGTTAATTGAGAAGAACATTTTAGCTTCAGAGTTTCGTGTTCAGTACATACCATATCCTTGCCACAAGTCGAACATTTGGACATTTGTTCACATGTTCAACACAGATGTACACATCGTGCAGGGGTTTGCCCTTGTCTGGCTACAGGCAAGCATCTGGTGGCAGCGCTATTATGATAACACTTTGTACTCTTATTTACAATTGGGATACGGTCTGATAAAGCAATCATAAGTTAAATCTATAGGGAATTATATCATAGCACAGCCCCTTTATGAAATATTCCCTAATTTTCGCGAGCAGTGTAAGTGGAAAAACTATACGATTATAATGATTATTGTACCACACAGGCTTTTCCACACTGCATTTCGAAGTGTTTCTCACTCTCGCCACATGACTCCCTATGTCCCACACTGCCAACTTCCTCATTTAAGTGCGGGTCAGTACTGCGTGTACTATGCAACACTTGCCTGGGAAAAGTCCAAATTGAGAGTACAGTTTATGCTGTATGTGAGTATATGTGTATTATATATTGTATTGTATATGTGTATTCCCATCATTTACATTTACCGCATTTAGCAGACGCCCTTATCCAGAGCGACTCATATAGTCTTACAATTCAAGTAGTTGTGAGTTAAGAACCTTGCTTAAGGACCAATCTGTGGCAGCTTAGCAGAGGTAGGATTTGAACTGTGGACCATCAGGTTCACTGTCCAGTACCTTAACCGCTAGGCTACAGCAGTCCAAAATAAGTCATGCCATCATAAAACAGGAACTACCTGTAGAGATAAGTGTCCCTGAGTGTCCACAATACATTCTCTGAAACTGCACATTATGCAATCTAGAATTGACAATGGGATGCTATAGTGAACTGATACTGACTAAACAGACATGACTTTGCAGTCTTTATCATAACTTGATTAATTTCATATCAACATTGGCCATATATATTTCATATCAACATTGACACATATTGAATTTCTATATTTGTACTGTTTAAGATAAAATTATAATCCTATTTCACTGTAAAGCTCTGTGTAGCACATTGCTTTGCTCAGCCCCTCATTAACCACCGTGTGTATACTCTCGCTCTCTCTCACACACACACACGCACGCGCACACACATTTATGGAATTAAAAAGCTATTTTTGTGACAGCGCAACATATTTAATGTTGAATGTGTGACCATCTGTTCAGAAGAGAGCAGGAAACTGAGCAGGGAACAGGGCTCAGAAAAATGAATGCATTTAACTCTGGTGTGCTCCGTTGCAAAGACGCAGTGCATCTTGCTCCAGTTGTTCCTAGGTTTTTTTTCTCTGTGCTCACAGCAGTTATTTTTTAGTCCTCATAATTGAACACACAACCTGTCAGTGATTAGCAAAGACATCTTATGCAAAGAGCCACCACTGCTTAGATAATTAGTCATTTTAATCCATCTCCTCTAAACGGACACCTTTGAGAAATAGACCTCTGTGTCTTTGGTCAGCTTCACACCTGCAAACTCCAGATCCTTGTCAACTCAGGGGGTGAAAGACAAACCCAGCGGTCATACAGATCAAAGTTGTCTGTGTAAGAATGCTGACGTAGGATCACAGCTTAACTTTCATATTCTACTGAATATGATCACCAGTGCTGGAAGGGGAGCTGATGCTGAATCAGCACTCTTTCAGTCAGGCCGTTTGATGAAGAAGAACACATCACATTTGGACTTTGTAGGAACTGGATCATCTGTGCTCTCTCCCAGCAGATTAGCAGAGATTACCATTTCAAGATGTTTTCCAAATCTCCGCTCGAATCTGCTCAGTTTTGCAGGCCTCCCACACCATTTGGCTGCAAATGATACTCACACTGTGATGACGCACAGCTGAGAGCTGAAGCACAAAGTTTTTTTTTATACTGGAAACTTGTGAATGCTGTCAGTAGGTTATAGATAACACACCAAGTCGCCAGTTAAGGTGTTATAATATACAGTACTGTGCAACAGTCTGAAGCGTCCTAAATGTTTTACTTTAGATTCTACATATTCTTTATTTAGGGTTTAGTGGTCACTGCACTTTGTAGTTCTATAATTACAGACTGTAGTCCATCTGTTTTTCTATATACTTTGCTTGTCCCCTTTATTCTGTTCACTAATGGACAGGACTCCCAACAGGACCAGCACAGATCAGGTACTATTTGAGTGGTGGATCATTTTCAGAATGTGCCTCTAATAAAGTGAACAGTCTTTAAAACTTCATCATGACTGCTGTGCTGAGAATGATCCACCACCCAAATAGTACCTGATCTGTGCTGGTCCTGTTGGGGTCTTGACCATCAGAGAACAGAGTAAAGCAGACAAACAAACTATAATACAAATACATATTCAGGAGAAACCATATCTGAATTTTGAATTCCACATTTTTTAAAACTCTCCAGTGCTAAATGAAAAACACTGCAGTGAGTAATGTAGGGAGTCACGTAGCGGGAGTGATGATCGCTGGGAAATGTAGTGACAAAAAAGCTGTGTTTGCGGCAGTAAACATTTTTCTTTTTCCCTTTAAATACATTATGCAATAAGAGTTACATAAGATATTTAAAAATGTATTATAAAATAGGCTTTGTGTTCATGTTAATTTTGCCCAGCTATAGGTTAATGTATATTAAGCATGTTTTTTGCTCACAAAAATTAGAGGATATTTCATTGGGGGATATTCCATTTTGGGCGTATCCCCTAATTTTTATGAGCAGCATATATTAAACTCCGCAGTTTGCAATACATTCAATTTATAATTGATTTGTCGGAACATAACCCTATTGCAAATCAGGTACCACCTTTATATATGAACATGGCGGTTGAACTCAACACAGGTGCTTGCGTCTGGACCAATCACCACACACTTGCATCAGTCATTGCAGCAGGAGTTAATGCATGGAGTGTCTATACACAGCGTTCTAAGAACAACAATTAGCCCTAGTTCCTGTGGTGCAAAACATGAGAAAGAGGACACAATTCTAAGATCTATCAAAAAAAAAGTTCCTAAGATGTGAAAGCAAATACACTGACTGACAGACTCAGGTGGGGTGAAGGATGGGTCACAACATCTGACAATGTAGTACAAGTCTTTTTCTTCTGGCTGAACTGGAAGTAAAAGGAGATAGATGTGGTGCCTCTAAGGAAACGAGCTATGACCATATGGCAGAACCAATGAAAAGTGTGTAATTAACACATGCAAGGCAAATATTCTTGATAGATGTTCCATGTTTCTATGGTCACGTGGCTTCTATGCTTTAACATTGGCTGTATTGTATGTATTAAAGAGCTAGTTATCCCTGCCTCAGGCATGACCTTGCCTCTACTCCATGTACATATTTTAAAGCATGACTGTTCTCACCAATGTGACCAATTGAAATAAATGACGCTTGCCTTTCCTTGTTAAGTAATTGTTTAGCACTGGTTTGATTTACACTGAAGAAAGACCAGCCTTTCTCCCCCCGGATGTGGCGTTTGCTGGGATTCCTGGTGACAGCACTAACCCTTTGACAGTATCTCCACTCGACAGCTGCTAGTGCGCATGTATTTAGTGTGTATGCACCATCCTGTTGTCGCTCTGTTTGTATGTTTATATCCCTCTCCAGGTGTTTGTGTCTGACAGCAGGGCCGCTGTGCGCTTTGGCAATGTTTGTCTTTGAACATCTGATGCTGTAAAGCTGCGGCTCAATCCCTCCTTGATGAATTCCGCTGGGTATCTTTCTGTTCGCACCTGTAGGGGGCCACACTGTGACTGCTTTTTATGATTGCTCAGAGACCACCTTCGCTGTTATGGATTTAGTTTAGCAGCTTAGGAGATGAGAAGCTGAATGCAGACCAGAAATGGCTGCTTTGATAGGGGCTGTGTGCTGCATGATATAAAAGTGTCAGCCCATATGTCCTCATGAGAATAACCGCGCAGGCATGTTGTTTCTCCAGTCCAGGCATGCTGGTGGATGCTGATGCTGACATGCCCTTGAAGAAGGAGGCATGACGACTGTTTGACAAGCAGTGGGGGTGTGACTGTGTGCGTTTGAGTTCTTAATCAGAGGGTGGGCTGGGAAGTGAGAAGAAGAGGAGGGGTGGACAGCAAAGGACATGACTGAAGGACTTCATGCAGATAAAGACTATGAGTTTGAATGGGTGCACTTGATACAATTGTTCTTACCTGGCAAACATTGGGAGGCGATTATGACTGATTATGGCAGGTTTAACATCCATCCAATAAACCTGTTTGTGTTAATATTAAGAGATCTTAAAAATGACATTGCAGATAAGGCAGATGAGCTACAGCAGCAGAAGACCAAACCAGATGACTGTCTTGTTGACTAAGAACTGGCAACTGAGGCTACAATTAACATAAACTCACCAGAATTGGACAACAAAAGATCAGAAAAAACTACTAGTGATTTCTCTTGATGCATGCTCAATATCCAGGTAGGAAAATCCGAGAAGTTGAATCTGTTCATCTGGATATACAGTTTTGTGGGAGAAACGTTTCATCACTCATCTAAGTGACTTCTTTAGTCTCAGCTAGGGTTAAATAAAAGAAGCCATTTTTTAAAAAGGGAACAACCATTCCTGAACCGAGGAGGGGGCCTCAGGGTACACCTCTCACCATCTTACAACACCGCCACTGTGGCCCTTCCCCAATCCTGTGTGAATGGCACACGTGGCCATAGTCATTAATGGCTATGGCAATCTGCATAATAAACTGATCACCTGTCCCATTGTTATGCAATGGAGTTGCTATCAGTCGTTATGCTAACGTGCTCTATATAACATTGGGGAAGTTTTCCAACTAGCTGAGATGAGTGATGAACGTTTCTCTCACAAAACTGTATGTCCAGATGAACAGATTCAACTTCTGGGATACTCATGATTTATGCCCTTAACATTCAAATGGTAGGGACAGACTTTGTTATAAACTACACGAAATCATGGCTTCATTCCTACTATCAACAGTTCCTGATGGTGTGGGGGATTTTTTTCTTTTAATAACCAAAATGAAGCAATATTTACATGCCACTGCCTACCTGAGTATTGTTGCTGACCATCCCTTAGGACTCCATGTACCATCTTCTGATGGCTACTTCCAACAGAATTACACACCATGCCACAAAGCTCAAATCATCTCAGACTGGTTTCCTGAGAACATCAATAAGTTCACTCTTCTCAAACATTCTCCACAGTCATCAGATCTCAATCGAATAGTCCTCCTTTGGGATGTGGTGAAACATGAGACAAATCTGCAGCAATGATGCTATCATGTCAATATGCCCCACAATCTCTGAGGAATGTCTCCAGGTCCTTTGTTGACTCTATCTCAAGCAGTTCTGAAGGCAAAATGGTCCAACGCTGTACTAGCAAGGTGCACCTAATAAAATGGCCAAGGAATGTATATTCAAACAGACGTTAAGCAATGCATACCTTGATACATAAAAATGTAATGTATAATGGGAGTTAATTAGATAGCGGGTAGCACGGAAGCTCGGTGGGTAGCACCGCTGCCTCACAGCAAGAAGGTCCTCCTTGTGTCTGCATGGGTTTACTCTGGGTACTCCAGTTTTCTCCCACAGTCCAAAGACATGCGTGTTAGGTCATTTGCTCACTCTTAATTGGGATCAGTTGGAGAGCGTAATGACCTGCATGCCTAGCCAGCAGGGTGGCATTAAGTAATGGATAAAACACATCTACAAGGCGCCTGACAGACTGGTCAGTCATGGTGACCAAGGTGAATTTGATTCCAATTTAATTCCTGAGCCATTCTGACAGCCTTAATCTGTATGGCCGTGGAAAGGTAGATGGAAATGCAGGTGTTCCATTTATACCCATCATATACACGGCCTCTGGAACTAAAATTTACTCAAAAGTGAAAGAACCCCTGAGTGAGTTAGTATTAGTGAAGCATGTGTAGCCATAGTCATTTTTAAGAAGGCATGACTTCAGTCCCTGTTAGTCCATGTAAGGAGACATGACCTTTTTGAGCAGTCAGCAAAGGATGTGTAACTGTCAAAATCATTAAAGAAAACATGGCTTCTGTGCCTGGACGATGATATTTCAATGCTATGGGTCTGCTAAATGGAAGGGTATTGGCCCTTGAGCAAGACCATTAACTGTCAACTGCTCAGTTTAACAGTAAGTCATACTGAGGAATGTAAAGGAAGTGTGGCCTATGTGACTTTTAGTCCCAGTGATTGAGACCCTGTCAATCCCAGTAAGGGAGGTGTGGATTTGACTTCTCAAACTTACCACTTTCTTCTTACATGGTTCCACAATGTAGAATCACATGGCTAACATTGCTGGTGCTTTCAAAAAGGCAGGAACCAGTTCTAAAATGGAACCTGGATTTTTTTTACCCAACCATATATTTATTAGTAATTTCTACCACAGTAGCTCTTCTGTCCATTTGGATCCAGATGGGTTCATGGTTTGTCCCGCCTCAGATTATTAGTAGGTACACACCACTAGTGACTGGGAACAGCCCAAGTCTTTTTGTGTAATAGATACTCCCCTGGACATAATGATTTTTCATTAGTAAAAGTCACTTAGGTCTTTACACCTGAACAGTTCTCCAAAGGTATCGACTATGAGAACAGACTGCTCATTTACCATATATCTCAAAGCTCAATGTGGGGTTGTAACGTAATAACCCATGTTATTCAAGCTGTGCTTATTTCCAGAACACATACAGCAGAAGTGAAGGGGAACAAATAGAGGACGATGCAGAGAGATTATGAGGGCCATCTTCAGAATAACAAAAGCTCCAGTAATTGCAGAATCACGTCTTGTTTCATCGCTCTGGCTGTTACATTTGGGATATGATGATTATGTATTTTGGATGGGACAAGACACAATTAGTGTTCGTGTCTATAAGACTGAGAGGCACAGGGGGATGGTAAAGAACAGGGAAACAGAAAGTGATGGGGGAAGGAGGAGGAGAAGGAGGAGGAGGACAATTTGTTAACGTGATTATTTAAGGAATGCCCATCCCCCTGCAGAGCTTAGCCAAAGGGAACCTCTGTCTTCTCAAGGGTTTGTGGGATATGAAGGCATCCAGACAGTAGTGTCAGGACCAGCAGCTTGGACTGCTACAATGAGAGCATTTGTTGATCTTCATTGGGAAAAATGACTAAACGCATCCCCTGAACCCTGGTCTAGTTACACCGCATTAGAATCTTCGAATCTAGGTGGTCTAACATAAAGAGCCATCACTTTGAAATCAATCAAGTGAGGATTTTCCTCCACATTTCAACCAGAGTTTTGGAGGCTCTGTCACCAATCCCATTAAGTCCCATAGAAGGGACATCAGTGCATCGCAGGGTTGGTTGGTGACACTGTTGCAGCACCCCACAATCAGAGGACATAACCAGGACTTAAACTTTGTTCTGTGGTGGACTGCTTTCTCACGGTCTGTTAATTCTGGATATACAGGAAATAGGGATTTTATAATGGTCCCATTTACAATTTCTTCATTTTAAGATAGGAATCCAATAATAAACATAAATACACATTGAGCAGAAATCACGTTCTGAATTTTTTTGTTTTTTCGGAGAAAGCGATATTCAATACGATACAATTTTCCTCAATCTGGATAGCAGAAAGCTAACTGAGCTTAGCAGTAGCTCACTGGGCTAACCATTTTTTTGTTTTTCATTATCAATAAACAAATTTTGTGTTAATTATTTTACCAAAATGTCAATGGAGGTGTTTTAAGCATGTGTAAGGTAGGCTAGCCTAATGATATATACATTATATCTAAACTCCTTGATTTGTGATACATTCACCTTACAATGGGTTTGTCGAAATGCACAGTATGTACCATACCATAAATACCATCTACCATAAATAGGGGCTAACTTGTGATCTGGTGGGACTGTGGTAGCCCAGCGGTTAAGGCACTGGACTCTGGACCTGAAGGCCAAGCTGCCACAGTTGGGTCCTTAAGCAAGACCCTTAAACCACCATTGCTTGAATTGTAAGAATATATCAGTTGTAAATGTAAATGTGTGGTTACGACCTACAGGATCCCACATAGGATTTTTAAACATGGACTCTGAAGCTTTAAACATGGCTACAGTAGAAATTGTAAATAGGTAACTCTAACTGAAGTGAGTCTATGTAATACTGAATCACTATGTTATACAACGAATCAGACGTGATTTTAAGACAAATTTGTGTGCTGCTTTTACAGGCATTATAAGTCATGCCATATGCTTACATGGAATATGCCAGTGGAGTGGAAAATGAGCCCAACTCAATTTTTCATTTCAAGCCAATATCTGTGCCTCTAGCTGCATCCAGTAACTAAAGGGTTAAAATCAATGTTATGATGTTATATTGGTATTTTACTATCTGTATTTCTAAAACTGTGGATATCATCAGGTGTCTGTGCTTTTAAATCAAATTTATGAAACAAGACCTGATAAATTATATATATATATATATATTTTTGTTCATAATGCAGCAACGTAATATTTGATGAATATGAACTCCCGGGATAAAAAATGTGGTGCAGCATTTTATTTTCACTTTCAGTAGGTTGTTTATCTGAAATAGTTGTAGTACACAGTTATGCACCATTTAGTGACTGAACTGACTGGACTGAGTTGATTGGCTGTTGAGGTGACCAGCTGTTTATGGATGTAACGTTTAGAGTTAAATGACTGTCGCTCTCGATCCTCTTTTAAATCTCATTTGAAAATGTACTTGTTCTCCCTGCATTTCTATCCCTAGATGTTGTAATTTCTTTCCTGTGTTATAATTGTAATTTTGTTACGTCTGTGTTTTATGACTGTAAAGCGTCCTTGTGTCATTGAAAGGCTCAATATAAAATAAAATTAATAGAAATATTATTATTAGAATTGTGCCACCACTAGTTGGCAGGAGGGTATTAATAACTTTTGCAATAGACATCTCTGACTTTGGGAAACACCGACTAATAAGCAAAATCACAGGACCACAATTCTCTCAAACACGAACTGGAAATAATTTTCCTGACATTGAATCCTTACCTGACATGATTGGTGCTGCTAGTAGTGTTAGTGGAAATGAAATACTGGGGGGTAAATAACTGAATGTAAAAAGTTTAGACCACAAAAGAGCAGCCACTTGTGACAGTGACAAGGAATGTAAAAAGCAACAGGATCTTGAGTGCTTGTATAGATGATGATGATGATGATGATGGAAATCAAGTGATATACAGTTCTGTACAAATGTCTGTGATTAGCTAAGGTATGATGACCATGTAATTTTAATTATCCAGTCTTCTTATTAGGATACAATAAAATACAGGGAATTTGTATGCACTATTTAAAAAGAAAAAAAACGATCAGAAAAGGTCTTTTGTGGAAGCTGAACAGGTTAAAAAGGCTAAAACTCACAAAGGTTGAAATGAAGATCAATGGAAAAGCAAATTATGTAGTGAGGAATCCAAGTTTAAATCCGTTGGGTCCAGTAGTTACAGACAGTATTTTATTAAAATTATATGGCCATTATACCATTGCTAAAACAACACATCTAATGGTACAGTACTTTTGCCCAGCACTGTGGTGTACAAGGATTCAGGAAGTTGTTAATGTTTAATGAGGAAAAATGGAAATCAATCCTAATCCTAAGTGAAAAAAGGAAAGGAAATATTGCAAATAAATTAATGAATGGGACATTAGTTTTTCTTAAACGTGCTTTTAGAAAACTTCAGTACCATGGATAGCTCAGTCCATCTTCAGCCAGTCCTAATCTTTACCTTTCGCCCCATTTAATCGCAAGACCATACACAGAGAGATTCTGATCAGCCTGAGAGCGGAACTTTAATCGAATGCAAAGCATGACATTTAAACAGCACAGGGACTAAATGAGTTTATTGACGCGCCTCTGAATCAACTGTAATGCCTACAGGAAGAGTTTAGAGATCACACCGCTACATCCGTGTTATAATCAACCGTGCTTGTGTTCAGATCAACACTTACGCGCAAACAGGTTGTGAAACCAAGAAGTAAAAAAAAGCAAACTTACCTTCAGCAGCAAGAGAATGAGATCAGATCAGATCAGATCACAAGCGGCTCAGACGGATCATGGATCAGATCAGACGTCCGTTAAGCGCAAATGGACGGGACTCGTCTCTAGGCGTGTAAAGTGTGAGGAAAAGCAGCAGAGATCTCGGCTCCCTGTCCATCAACGTCTTTCACATCGGCCGAAAATGAAGCGCGGGAGAAGAGAGCTTGTGGCTGAACTGCATTTAACGCAAACCAATCGTTTTGCAGCTTTTAAAGCAGCGCTCGTTCATTCAAATCCAGCTTCTCCTGTGGATCCCATCTTCAGCATTACTCTAGGTCAGATGCGATAGCTGGATAAACTTAAGAGCAGAGGAATCGAGATGGATCTGGTTCTCTGCGATCCGACTCAACACAAGCAGAAGCCTTCAGTCGCAGTTAAAAAAAAAATAATAAAAAAAATCACGATCCCGGGTTGCCAGATTGATGCTCAATTTTTCTGCCCAGATTTAAACGCCTCCCACAGGATACTGTAACCACGACGAACTTGTGCTTTGCGTAATAACTCCTAAACACTAAACAACAATTGAAAAGAAAATATTATAATGAAGAAGTAATTGGACAACATTTGAACTTTAATATTATACAGCAGAATATGTGACTTAAACAACATGGAAAATCTTATACCTGTCAGGTGTATCTCTCCTTATAACATAAAACAACAAAGATCAATATTTGCAATAACATTAAAACCAGTTACCCGGTATTGTGGAATCCTCCCCATGCTCCGGTTCTGCCCTGTCAGGGCATGGACTCCACCAGCCATCTGAAGGTGCCCTGTGGTATCTGACACAAATATGAATTCAGCAGATGCTTTTAGTCCTGTAAGTTGCAAGGCAGAGGCTCCATATTTATCCAGCACATCATACAGGTGATCAATCAAATTGAGATGTGGGGAATTTGTAGGTCAAGTTAACATTTTAAACTTTACACCACAGTCCACCAGAGTATTATTTTAAGCAACACATTGTCCTTAATCTATGCTCAAAGTTATGTTCTCTATTACTAATGGCAAATTTTCATTGAGTCTTTTAATAGATGCCTGTTTTCAGAGTGACTTACAGCGAATACTATTTCAATCCGATTCAAGTACTGTTTGGGTTGTGGATCAATCCCAGCATTGCACTGACACTGGTGTTGGAGGTTGGTGTGTTTAGTGTGTGTTGTGCAGGTTTGGGTGCATCAGACACAGCAGTGCTTCTTTTAAACAGTGATTTTATCACTGCTGGTCTGAGAATAATCCACCAACCAAAAATGTCCTGCTCCCAGCATCCTGTAGGCAGCATTCTGTGAGCACTGATGAAGGATTAGCACAAACTGTACATCAACAGATGAGTTACTGACTCTGATTTGACATCTAAAAGTGATCAGAACGATTCACCACCCAAATAATACCTGGTTGTTAGAGAGGGGAACGGAAGTATGTAGAGAAACAGATTTCCTGTAGAAGATATACAGTACAAGACCTGCATAAGTTGAAATGATCAAATAGACAATGGGTGTACAGGCATCTGTATTTGTATTTAAATCACGTCTGTCTTCTCATTTTATTTACTGATTGTCTTTACAGAAGAAGGGTACATAAGGGCAGTTGCGCACCTTTGGACCCTCTTTGCAACCCCTCACACCAATCATGTTCTGACTGGGCTACTACATTTGGGGCTGAGGAGGTGAGAAGGTTTCAGTCATTCAATGCCGCTCATTTCTATACAGGGTATAGCTCTGTGTAACCTGCCATCAAACCTAAAATCACCAAGTGAGTTTGAGGAGTTGTCATGACAACCGCATTTTGCAACATCATCCTTCCCCGGGTGAGTATAAAACGCGTGCGCACGTGCTTATGTTGTAAGGAGACTCCACGTGCGTGATCGTAGCATCGCTCACACTCACCTCGATCAGATTGGTGAAATCAGGGGAAGTGTGATTTTTGTAATTGTGCTTCTCTTATTGCTGATTGAAGCGGAGTGAAAGATGAAGAGCCACCGGTCTCTCTGAAGGCATGACCTTCTCGGACTTAGGGGTGCGCCGTGACCAGGGTTGCCAGATTGAAGACGTTTGTGCAGAGCGGCTGGAAATAGAACAGACATGAAGAAAGTGACACAAGTCTGCCATTTTCTTATTTTCCATCAGGACACTCCAGTGAGAATGATTGACTGACTGAATGATTTCTTTGCAACCACCCAATTATGTCACAGAAATTTATGGCAATTCAACAAACAACACAAACAATCATCTGGATTAAACAGAGACTCAATAAGTGAATGTTTAAGTTATAGGTCAGAGAGAATATACAGTCAATCGGGAACGAACAGTGCAGTACTACTTATAATAGGACAGGCACATAGAAATACATTTATTTACATTTACACTTATGTAATTTAGCAGACGACCTTATCCAGAGCGACTTACAATTAATACTTACAATCCAAACAATTGTGGGTTAAGGGTCTTGCTCAGGGACCCAACTGTGGCAGAGGTGGGATTTGAACCCTGT
>JAUZSU010116548.1:0-19285 GCA_034780255.1 Parotocinclus maculicauda
TAAATGGTTCACAAACGACCAGTGACGTGTGTGTGTGTGTGTGAGAGAGAGAGAGAGAGAGAGAGAGAGAGAGAGTGTGCGTTTGTGTGTGAGAGAGACCCTTTTAATCATGCTGCTACAAGGGTATAAAGTTAAGCACTTGGCTGGTTATCCTGTGCTGACAAACATGTATAAACGAATGGGTTATTCTACAAAGCTGAATTAGACTGTGGTATTGGATGTAGACTTTGGTATTGGATTTAGACTTTGGTATTGGAATTAGACTGTGGTATTGTACTAGAATGACACCTTTGCATCAAATTAGTTCATGATTCAATCAGCTTTGAGTGGAATATTTGGGAAAGTGAAAGAATTTAGGCAGCACAACCTAAACAACTCATGAAATGGCAGACCATGAAAAGTTACAGTGCTGGGTTGCCAAGTGCTGAGGTTCATAATGCATAAAAGTCCCCAGTGCTCAGCTAACTCACTACCTACAGTAAAGCAAATTTCCTTTGGCATTAGCATCAGAACACTGTGCACCGGAAGCTTTATGGCCGAGCAGCTGCATGTAAGCATGCATCACCAAGCACGATGCCTAGTGTCTAATGAAGTGGTGTAAAGCACAGCTCTGCAGGACACAAACATGTTCTGTGAAGTGAATTATGCTTCTCTAACTGGCATCAGTCTGGTTTGGTAAATGACAGGAGAAGGTTCCCAACTGTAAAGTTTGCTGGAAGAGGGATAATGGCATGAGATTCTTTTGCAGGCCCCTTGATTCCAGTTGATTCAGGGACATCTTAATTCGTCAGCATACCGAGACATTTTGGATAATTGTATGCTTGTTTTGGGAACAGTTTGGGGAAAGACCTGTTCTGATCCAGCATATCTGTACCCCAGTGCACAAAGCAAGATCCATAAAGGCAAGGTTGGGTTTAATGATGGTTAAATGGTTTTAGAATGGGATTTCATAAAAATACTGTAGGCGTAATGTAGTTGTCCCAATACTTTTGTCCATAGGGTGTATGTAGTCTTATACACTGGTCTGCTATTTTTTTCAATGCTTTTCCTCCATAATATTTTAATATTTAGTAATTATATAATCCTAATATTTACAGTTATCTCTTGTTTTTCAGATTTCAGAATATCTGATCTTGTCAATCACACAATTCGTCCAAAGGATTCAGCCACATCCCAAAAACAACTGAAAAGACAAAATGCCACACCGCTGTGCAGCATATGGCTGTGGAAAGACTACCCACGACAATGTTAGTCTGTTCAGATTTCCCAAGGATTCTAGTGAGTTTCGCAAATGGGAAAAGCAGGTCCAAAAAACTCGAATCAAATGGTTTGCCAGGACCTACTCTTTCTTGTGCTCCGAACACTTCAGTAAAGACTGTTTTGAAACCAGACCCAACTCGGTCACGAAGACCTTGGGCAGCAAAGGACTCAAACTGAAGGAAGGTGCAATTCCGACTGTTTTCATAAGACCACCGTGTTTAAAATGTGGTGGTCGTGGAAGGACCTGCTCCATGTGCAAGCTAATAAGAAAAAAACAGAGTTTGAGCACAGAGCTCCAGAAGAGAGACTCGGTGAGTACTAGCTTATGATCTCTTTTTTTTTACCACAGTGGTCAGAAACCAAGAGCTCTTCAAGTTCCTAATCCATCTAAATCATTTAATTAAGGATTACACAACTCTCAGTACTCTCTTAAGGATAGAAAAAGCACTTGTGTTGCTTAATTTCACTCCACTTTGCTATCCCTATGTTTAAAGAGCCATTTTTACTTGGTCATCATTTGTGATTTTACTGTAGTATTTATTTTTGGACTGTTATGTCAGTGATTAGAAACATTAAGTGTAAGCATATATGGGTCTGAGTCAGTATACACAGACTAAACGTTTGGTTAGATACATTGTGTGGTGATGTTTTTTCTCAGGTACATCTTTCATATTGGTGCACTTTGTTGTTATGCAATATGATGCTGCACACAATTTGCCAACACTCTACCCAGCCAATGGAAAGTTACTGCCATGGACCACTGCAAACGATACGTAATGCATGACAACACGAGTAGAATCCAACCTCCACCACCTACACAGGAAATTCACAAAAGTTATAGAAAATACCGAATCTCTCTAGGAGAGAGGATGGTATCGTCGATTTGGCACAAAATTAATTAATAGACCGCATTAATAAAAACACAGCTAATCAGCCAGATGAAACAGGGACTCGGTGAGTGAAAGTGAACCAGTTTGTAAACACTGCACACAAAAATTAGGGGATATTTTAGTTTGAAATATGTTTTTATTTTTGTGGGCAGTGTCGTTAGAGGTTAGAGAGAATGTACAGGTACATGTACAGGAAACAAATAAAAACAAGTACTACTTACACTTACAAATACCTATACAGCTTGTTACAAATAAATAGTGGAAATTAATTTGCACAAAAACAGGGTGACTAGAGGATGACACCACAAATGAAATTAATTAGTTTTATTTTTTAACTTTACACCTATAAGCTGTACCAACAAGGTGAACCCTGTTTACCCAGCAATGATGATGGAGCCATAAAAGCACAGCACATTAAAATGTCACTACTATGTTAAGAATGGGACTGTGGTAGCCTAGCGGTTAAGGCACTGGACTCTGGACCAGAAGGGTTCAAATCCCACCTCTGTCACAGTTGGGTCCTTGAGCAAGACCCCTTAACCCACAATTGCTTGAATTGTAAGACTATGAGTTGTAAGTCGCTCTGGATAAGAGGAAGACTGTATGAGTTGAAAGTCGCTCTGGATAAGAGGAAGACTATGAGTTGTAAGTCGCTCTGGATAAGAGGAAGACTATGAGTTGTAAGTCGCTTTGGATAAGAGGAAGACTATGAGTTGTAAGTTGCTCTGGATAAGAGGAAGACTATGAGTTGTAAGTCACTCTGGATAAGAGGAAGAGCTAAATGACATAAATGTAAAATGTAAGAATGGTCCAATATCACCCATGCAACTAATGACTACACTCCTGTTAAAAAAGTGGTTCAAACTTTAAATTGCAACATATTAAGCTCTTAATAGCCTTAAAAACAAACCTCTGCCACTTTTTGTTTTTTACTGCTCATACTTTTTATATAAAACCAATGAAGAAATTTAAACAATGGTTTTTGACAGTTTTTGCGAAAAAGTCCACGATACAGTACGCAATGTGTCCTGTGCCACACACACACACACAAACGATAGCCTTAGGGATCCATTATTTGCTGATCAGCTGTTTATGGCCACAACAACTGGAATTAAAAGACAGATTTGTATTTCCTATTAGAATTTATAATTTTTTAAGACCTCCATCCATGCATTATATTCTGCTTCATTCACGCAGGGTCATGGGCCAGCTGGTGCCCATTGAAGGGCGCACACAGTCTCACACTAAGGGCCACTTTAGAGACACCAAATAATCTAACACGCACATCTTTAAACTGTGGGAAGAAACCAGAGTACCCGGAGTAAGCCCACGCAGACATGGGGAGGACATGCAGACTCCACCTTGCTCCACCCTGGGACTGAACCCAGGACCTTCTTGCTGTGAGAAAGTGGTGCTACTCACCGAGCCGCCCCAATTTTTAAGATATTGGTTGTTAAAGCAAACGGCTGTTTAGTTGGAGGTTAAACAACACATACGTGTCTTAATCACACTTACTTTTCTGACAATATTTGGTTAAAGTAAAGGCGCAGCTTCATTTACGGTAACTGAAAATTGTCCCTCTTAGCATTTTAGTACTTCCAAACTAGGAATGGCTATATTTTGTACAGCTGATTTCCTGACTAATAGTTTGCATATTTTACTGCTACATTAGTTCACGAAGGAACATTTAGCTCCTGTGAGCACAGTCATCGAGGAAGAAGATGAGCAAGCATTTCATGAGCAGCTGACCCCTGAAGAGGATGGGTCTATTAGCCCTACGATTGACCCTCTACCTCCATTAAAGCATAATGGCGAATCAGGTACAACTATTAATGTTTGTTGGATTGCATAGGCATATTGGCTTTAAATCATCACTCTCATTATAATTCATGTGTATATAGACTAAACAGACAGAAAAGTAAGCAGGGCTGAAAGTAGGCTGGAACAGTCAAGTACTGTTTCTGCTAAAACATTCAGCAGCGTTACGCAGCACCAGAAAGACGCGAGAGCAGCTGCCACGTTCAAATTAAATCACAAAGGTGCACGATAATAATAGACAAGACTTTATCAAGATACAGAGAAGTGCATGAAAATTCACAACTTGTTTGACTGAGTGAGGAAGAGAATGGCTGAAGTACAGAAAATGTATGTAGTACAGAACGGTTAGCCAGTTTGTTCTGTCTGGGACTGGATAGCCTAGTGGTTAAGGTACTGGACTCTGGACCTGATGGCCCAGGGTTCAAATCCCACCTCTGCCAAAGCTACCACAGTTGAATCCTTAAGCAAGACCCTTAACCCACCATTGCTTGAATTGTAAGACTGTATCAGTTGTAAGTCACTCTGGATAAGAGCGTCTGCTAAATGGTGCCTATTCCCCACTTAGAAAATAACAAATAGTTCAGTTAATGGCCAGTGAATGTCAAATAAGGTGCTATTTAAAAATTCCTAAATATAAATGAATTTATTAGTCTCTGCTCCTCAGAAAAAGTAATCTGTGTTAACAACTGATTTTAAAATAGAAATGAAAATGATGTTTCATTCAGGAGATTAAACTTTAGGAGTGATTCTGTAAGTGAAATGGTGTTTAGTAAGTAACTGACAGCAGGCTTATTTGTCTTAAACAAATGTGAATGCTCAAGTTTTACTAATAGCTGTGTCCAGAAGTTTACTGAGACATTTAAGGACATTTTTTATACCCAATTGTTGACCCTTCTCTTTTAAGACTTCTGCTATTTGCCTCGGCATGCTGGATATCACTTTCTGGGCAATATGCTGCATCTCTCTATTAGACAAATTATTAAAGTAGTTTATTTGGATTCATTAAGTTATTTATACAGTAATTACATTTCTTAAGTCGTTTATGAAGTGACGAAGGTTACGGAAGTACCAGCAACAATTTGAAACTACTTTTACCAGCTAGGTGTTTCTTAATACACTTGTAGATCATTTTATTAGGGGTACACCTAGTTGTTTCGATTTTGTCCTAAATATTGTAAATATATTCTCACTGAATCTATTGTATGTGTGGGAATCTTTCATAGCCTCCTCTCTGACTGCAGTGGTCTGTGAGATGTGTGGCATTTCTGGCACTCGAGACACCTTTTACTCCAGATCCAAGCGCTTCTGCAGTACGTCCTGCTCCCGCTCCTTCTCTTCCAACTCTAAAGTATCATCTATATTGGCACGCTTGCGGGTGAGCAGCAAAGCTATGACATAAATCAGTTTAACATACATTTTTCTTCTGCACTCTTTAAGCTGTGACAGTCTGTAACTCATCATTTTATCACATTCACCTACTTCCACACACCCATATGAACGTTTTGTACGGTTTTCTTATTCATATTTATTCGGCACACAATGCTTAGGTGGTGCAACGCAATCATATGCTATCCTGCCACTACAGTGACCTGGGTTCAAGTCTCAGTGATGCGGTTTTACATCCTCTAGCAAAAATGATAGAATCCATAACACTTCAAGCAAGTTCAGCCAACATTTTTCTTTGTAGCCACTAAACAAGTCACAGATAGAAATCAAACATTTTCTTTATATGGCTGGGCATTGTAAAGAATACCAAATTGATTAATTTATATTATTGCAACTAATAGCATATTTTCCAGATCAGATGGGAAAATGAATCATTTAATATTGAGGACAAATTATGGAATTACCTTTCTAAGTCAAATACTGGTGCAAGTCTAAAATAATTCAAAGGTATTGCTTACATAACTTGATGAACTTTCAATTGAAATGTAACATGACAAAAGATGCAAGTATTTTCCAGTCAGCTGTGCTTAAAATCTGACACAAGTATAAAATAAATGAGAAACTGGGAAAACATACAGTTAGGCCAAGTCAGTATCTAGGGGTCAAGGTGGGAAACTGAAAAGCAGTATGTCTTAAAAATGGCTCAAAAAAAGAAAAAACGAATGAATGGAAATAACAGTCAGTTTTTTTTTAGACAGAACTGAAACAAATTGGCTGAATGAAATGGGACTTGCTTGTAGAGAAGGTAGCACTAACACCTAAGCAGAAAAAACAAGGTTCCAATGGAAAAATTTAAAATTTAGTTTGGCCTCTTTCTGATGAATATGACAATATTTAATTGTGAAGAACACAATTTCATTCCTCATTTATGAAATGCTGTATGTCTATCTGCCTATCTCTGTGCCTTTCATAAAACTTTCTTTGATTGTTCTCCATGATTTAACATGTATAAAATTAACCACTTTTTGTCTGCCCATGCTCAGGGCAAGCCACCAAGTCGGAAGGTTCAGGCACCACAGCTTACTGCTTCCCCTCAGATAGAAAGCTCAGAACATCAAGGAAGAAAAGCTGTTAGGCCAGAAGGTGACACCAGTGTTTATTTAAGGTTAAGTAATTCTACTGTGCATCATGCTCAAACTGACATGTCCTTAAGGTGTCACCCGTATTTGTATTTTCCTTTTTGCAGCCTCTCCTGGCTTTGACTGGGGACGTTACCTTAAGAAACATGCCTATCTTGCTGCCCCTGTGTCCTGCTTTAGACATGTAAGTTTACGTACTGATGCTGTAGTGCAGAGTGATTTCAAATAGAACTGCTTGAAGGCAGAAAAAAACGACCAGTCTGAGATGACTTGATAGAAATGGCATTGCTACAATTTCGAACCATCCTTAGTGAAGTTTAGTTAAAGTGAGACAGTAAATCAACCCTGATTTGACCCAGCTCTATTCTTGTGGGCAGGCTGTACTGGAAGCGAGATAGATAGTTAGTGTTAGAAGACACACCCCAAGTGCTTACACTCTAAATATCTGCCTGATTTACAGTATATTAGTATAATCTACTGCAATTTGGTGCAATTTGATCTCTTTGCTATGACGAATTGTGTATTTAAGTGTCCCAACTCACAAATTAAGCTACTAGCTCTGGCAATAACAAATTCCAAATGACTTGAAGAAAAAATCTAATTCTGAGCTTGGTGAGTGTGCATTAGAGGAGAGTAGTGGATGGCAAATTTAAAATTGCCCTCTACCTTTGTCATTCATTAACCTCCTATCAGTGAATTCAGTGGCTGATTATATAATATTTCATATCATTTATTGAATAATGTATTGAAAATATTGGAATATTGGCACTTCCCAGCACTCATTACTCCTACATCACGCACTGCCGACTTTCTGATCTGAGTGTGGAAGAGTAAGGCATGTACTAAATATCCCTTGCTCTGGAAAATTCTAAATTAATTTTCTGCTGAACATCTTTGTTTATTTTTAAATTCCCATTGTAAAGTCTAGGTATTGTAAGTAAGACAATTGTAAAATGAGGAGTATCTCTACCCACTGTATACAGTATCTACAGTACCCACCCATACAGTATCTGTGCAAACACACAGAAGCTGCACTAGACACAGAGAACACAGTACATAAGGAGGATGATAAGCAAGTTATAATGGATAAGCCCCACCCAATGTCCGAATTAACTTGGAGAGCCAATCAGAATATTCTCAGCATTACAGTATTTTATTGAATGGATAATTGTAATGGGTTCTTTATAACTTGATATTCACAATCTAAACTATTTTCCCAAGAAACATTTGAGCAGTAGGACTGTATTTGTTAATTATTTGCTTCTGTCTGCATTTAAGACCATTATACATACATTGCTCACAAAATGAGGGGATATTTCAAAATCAGTATGACGAGGATACCACAAGAATTGGATCTGATTCTGTCCATGTCCCATCACTGTCAGTGTGTTTTAACAGTCTTGGGTGATCATACACTCTACTGAACAGTCAATGAGTGACACTCTCATCCAGTTTAACATTCTTCTGTTCACCCCCATGAATATATCACTTGCTACTCAATCAAGATAATTTAGTTTGTAATCAAACAACTTTCTTTGACTTTTTAATGTGCCTTTCTGATGATATTGTTTAATGAAATAAAACCCTGCTTCTTTTTTAATCACTTCACATTGATTTTGATTTTGATTATCCCCTTATTTTTGTGAGCAGTATATTTAGGGCCCCACCTAATTCGTAAAATATCACGGGCTGTAAAATTAACCTTTTACCGTGTAACAGACTGCTGTGAAATAAAATCAGTTTTGTGCTTATTTAGTATTCTAGTGCTCTGAGTTCATTGTCTAATTCACACTGTTAGGTGGTCCCAGCCAACCAAAAGTGTTCTCACAAATTTGGTACCCCTTCCACTAGATGCATCCCCTGTCGCACATGCAACGTCTTTTGCTAGAAAATGGGCTAGAAGAAATTGCATTTGGTGGCTTACGGCCATTTTTGAGCAAAAGACATTATGGATAAGCGTGACAAGGGATGCATCTGGCAGTAGGGGTACAGAATTTGGAATAACCCACCTGGACTGTGAAAAAGCAATTGAACAAGGCTATGGAATTAACTGTAGTTTTCTTTGCTTGCTATCTCTGAGTTATTAAATGAATGCCATGATATGGCACTTTTATTGACCAATCTGTGAAATTTGGGATTTTTGAAAAACATACATGAAAGTAAGCACATGAATGTATTAGGGCACTAATTATAATGTATGTTCATCTCTACGTGTACAATCTCTTACATATGAGTGCTCTTTGCTATCCACACAGGTTCCACTCTGTGCACAATGGGAAGACATTGAGGTTGGATTGCGAGTGGAAGTTCTGAATAATCACATCCCTTTGCAGACCAAGGTTTATTGGATTGCCACTGTCATTCAACTAGCTGGTACAGAATTGGTTTCTTTGTTTGTTTAGCGTTTTAGTATGGCTAACTGGAATACCCTTTTTTTCGTAACAGGTAAAGTCTGATAAAAAATGTACTTCTAAATATATAAATAATACTATTGTCGTTTTATCGATCACTTTTAAAATCTGTTAACTTTTTTTCAGGTTATAAGGCCCTATTACGATATGAGGGATTCAAGGAGGATAATAGTCTGGATTTTTGGTGTAACCTGGCTACTGCTGATGTCCACCCTATTGGCTGGTGTGCAGTGCACAGCAAGTTATTGGTTCCCCCTCAGAGTAAATCACAACATTTCAGATTACTCATCTTGTATAAGAAACTTTTTATTTAAATGTGTTTTTTGTTTATTTATGTAATTGTATTTGTGTTCTCAGTAATCAGCCAACGGATAACTGATTGGAAATCGTACTTGATGCAGAGGCTTGTAGGAGCAAGTACAATACCTGTGAATTTTCATGTTAAGGTAACACTGATTGCTACTGTTGTTCTGTATTCAGTCCAGTTTATAGCATGGAACATTAGCTTTTTATCTTCTCCTGTACTGTGACTCTTTTTCTCAGCTGGCAGAAAGTTTAAAGTGCCCTTTCAGACAGGGGGTCCGTGTGGAAGTGGTGGATCGTTCTCTGGTCAGCCGAACTCGTATAGCAGTGGTGGACACCGTGATCGGGGGCCGTCTGAGGCTTATATATGAAGATGCAGGACTTGGATCCTCAGGAGAAGTGCTGTCAGACTTTTGGTGTCACATGTGGAGTCCCCTGGTCCACCACATAAACTGGTCATCTACAGTAGGACATCACATTAAAGAAACAGGTTAGAGGGGGCAGCAGGGATAACATGATACTTTTTAATGTCTGGATATTGATATAAAACATTATTCGTTTGATATGGATCCCAAACTTTATTTCAGGTGACAGACAAAATGTATTTTACACTTTCACTGTGTAACAGCATTCATTTGCCTTGCTGTGCGTAGCGATATCCTCATTCCACCTATAGGGGGTGTGTACCCCACTTTGAGAAATACGGGCTTACTCGGAGATTTAATACATTTGAAAATTGTTTAATACAGTTAAAATACAATTGAATCCTGCATTCTGAACAACCATTATTTGAATTTCCACTTCAAAGTAAAGTTTTTTATTTCACAAACTTGCAGTCCAAATAATCTCCCATTATAACTCAAGTTGGAAAGTAGCAGCAGTAGATGGTGTTCCAAATGGCTTTTCCCCTCTGCCTACACGTCCTCTGCATCCATTTCCTGTTAATCTATGTGTAACCTTAACTTATGAAGTTATAGTTGTTCATTTGATATAATTAAGTGTTGAACATTATAAGAAACACGCTGTAACATTGTAGATAGTTTATTGTAGTCAAGTGTGTGTGTGTGTGTGTGTGTGTGTGTGTAAATATAATATAGTTCATCAATATAATAATTACAATATATTGCACTGAAGCGCCTAGGTATGGAGTAATCAACACTAGTGTATTGCAGCAGTTTATATTAAGTTTAGCAGTTTATGGCATATGGAAAGAAGCTGTTTATGAATGCAGCAGTGCTGTGGGAAATTGGTGATCTTTCTGGATGTCGTTTGTTGAAGTCTGGGGCTATGACATGGCAGCTGCGTTCCCCGGACATCAGAATCAGTTTCCTCTTCAGTCACCTGTGACGAATAACAAAAGTTTTTCTAAGTTGATAACTTTTGAACCAAAGGAGAAATTGCAAGTCTAATTGCAGCAATCAATTTCTGAGACAATTCTGGTCTTCTCTGGTATGCTACATGACCACCTTCCCATTGAAAAAACTTGCCTTTTGTACAGTATGGTGTCTTTAAAGATGGTGGCCATGTTCTGGACAGAGCCTTAACGATAGACTTCCTCACCCATTACTTGCTGGGCTATTTAGATGTCATTTTCCCTTTTGTTTTTGAAATGTAGTGTGGCTTTTAACTCACCCTGTATACTGTGCTTATATTATTAAAAGTATGTAGGAGTTTGTTGAATTATGGAATTAACATAAAAAAGTACACAATGAAAATAGGGCTCCCGTTATCCGAATATTCAGTATCCAATCCATTTGTTAGAATGATGTATAGTACTGTGCAAAACATTTAGCCCAAAAAATTAAAATGTTCATTAAAATCTTTGATCTTTAACCTTTTCACCATGTTCGCCTTCTAAAAAATGGGTTTCTTGGCTACCACCTTTCCAAAAAGACCAATCCTGACCAAGCATATTTGAACTATAGAAGCCTAAACTTGGCATCCCAAGGAACTTGTCAGATGCTGCTAGTGCTCAAGTGTAAGGGGAGGTCAAAACGTACACGTGCTTTTTGTAGCCTTAGCTGTTTTTGTAATACTGCATTCAAATGTTCTGTATTTTTTGGTTGTATTCTAATAAAGAGACATGAAATATACCATTTGCAAAAATTAGGGAATATTCCAAAATGAATATGAAGCGATTTAAAAAAAAAAAAAAAAGAAGCATTTGATTTTATTTCATTAAACAAGATCATCAGAAAAGCAAATGTCAAAGAAAGTTGTTCAGTTACGCAAATGTATTATTGAGTAGTAAGTGATATATTCATGGAGATGAACAGAAGCATGTTAAACTGTATTAGAGTACCACACATTGATTGTTCAGTAGAGTGTATGATCACCCAAGACTTTCAAAACACACTGACAGTGATGGAAGATGGACAGAATCAGATTGTGCAGCAGGTCTTATGGGATCCTCTTCATATTCATTGTGAAATATCACCTAATTTTCATGAGCAGTGTATCTTTTGTATTTTCATCCACCTGTGTTTAGCCACAGTAAGCTCACATATGTTATTTGTGCACAATGTAAAATAATATTTTCTGTAATTATAATCTTGTTAAAAAATAATCTTGTTATAATAATGTTAAATATCTGTACACTCATTTCACAGATAAGTCTGTGGATATGAGAGGCCACCCAGCGTTCCACAAGGTGCTGACTGATAGTTTGCAGAGTCAGTTCAAAAAGGTCGGTGCTTATTTTTTAATTCAAATGATTTGTTTAGTAACTTCTTAATGGTCTGTGATTCTTTCATTAAATGAATTTTAAGGCAGCAGTTTACAGTAACCCTAAATGTTTTTTCCCTAGTTACGGACTGTTTACATGGAAGGAGGTTTTTTCGAAGAGGGTATGAAGCTAGAAGCCATCGATCCTCTCAACTTGGGGAACATCTGTGTCGCATCAGTTCGAAAGGTACACAAGTTGTCATATGGTATTGTCACAGAATTAGTGGGGTATGTTATTACTGCTTTACAAAGACCTCAACAATGTTATGAAAGGGAAGCACTGTGGACATCTGAGTGATGGGATTCTGTAATGGGATATTAGGACCATACCCTAATCTGAGCTGTTAAGTTATGATCATGTACGGTAGGGAAGCAGAAGCGGATATAGAATTAAGTAAACTCAAACCCAGGTAGCAGAGAGATTGATAGTTTTGAACATGGTAGGGTATTGACATGAAACATAATCCAATATAGGACTCCCATTATCTGAATATTATCTTATTAGTTCATTATCTGAGCCATTTTCAGGAATTAGGTACATTCAGGTAAGGGTCTTGACTGTAGTAATAAAAGTAACACATTTATGACCTTTCAGTTAGTCATTTGGCCAAAGAGATTAAACACTAGATGAATTACTACCCAACATACATTTGCGGCCACTATATTGGGTACACCTTGCTAGTACTGGGTTGGGCTCCAATTTGGCCTTCAGAACAGTCTCATTTCATCGTAGCATTGATTCTGCATACCTCTGTTACTCTTGCCTTTCTGGCAACTCAACGCAGTCTCATAAATATTTTCCTCTGCATCAACAAGAGATTTTTAAACAGAGAACTGATGCTCACCTGATATTTTCTCATTTCCAGACCCAAAAGATGACCAAGTGTGAACATCCAAGTAGATCAACAGTTTGTTTTAATAAGTCAATTAAATAAAATTACGTTTCTTCCCCATTCTGATGCTCAATTTGAGTATCATCAGGTTGTCTTGTCCAGAAATACATACCTACATACCTGTTGCTGCCATGCAATTGGTTGTTTAGATATTTGTGTTAATGAACAGGTGTAGCTAATAAAGTGGCCAGTGAGTGTAATTTCACACTGTCCGTTTTATTGAAGTCATCCAGTTCTTGCCAACATGTAGCGATCGATGGAAGTTATACATTGTCCCAGGCTGACCCAGCTGAACTGACATCAGGTTTAGTTATAGTACTTAACCTTACATTCTGCTTTAACCTCTGATTGGATTATATTCTCTTCTCCATCAGGTGCTCTTAGATGGATACCTCATGGTCAGCATTGATGGGGTGGAGATAGGTGATGGCTCAGACTGGTTTTGCTACCATGCCAGCTCACATGCCATTCTACCCACTGATTACTGCCAAAACAATGACATACCCCTTACTCTGCCTCCTGGTATGTTGGGTTTTTTGTTTTGTTTTGTATCTATGATTGCAAACATTTCTGTGAATTAATCAGTAGGCTGAAATTGTCTGTACTAGGTTATGATCAGGCAACCTTTACGTGGGAAAAATATTTGAAGGAAACACGATCTGTGGCTGCACCACGCAGGCTGTTCAACACGGTAACATTTTCATTTCTTTACTTACTTGTGGGTGTGCAATACACAGAAGGGCATAGCTAACACCTCAGTCGTCTCGCTCTTGCAGGATGCTTCAGGGCACGGCTTTACTCCTGGAATGAAGCTGGAAGCAGTGGACCTGATGGAACCTCGTTTGGTGTGCGTGGCCACTGTGCAGCGCTGTGTGGGACGCCTGCTCCTTCTGCACTTTGACGGGTGGGAGTCTGAGTTTGATCAGTGGGTGGACTGTCAATCGACTGATATCTACCCCGTGGGCTGGTGCGAGCTCACTGGATATCAGCTTCAGCCTCCCATTAGACCAGGTAGAAGAAATTCATGCAAATACGAACGTTTAAGTCAGTGTTTCAGCATCTCCTATATTGTGTAAGAATAAACATGGCAAAAAGGGTTCTTTTTGATGAGTGTTAAAATCCCAGTACTGTCAATGTGTGGTGTTGGGCCCTTGAATGAGTCTCTGAACCCACATATGCCTGGATTTTGCCAGAACCAAATATGTGTTTGAAATAATAAATTACTCAATTAATAAATGTCCAGTAGGTATACACTAACTGATGAAACACTAAAGCACCCAGATAGAAATGTCAGATTGCTGCAAATCTGGGCATGTTAGATATGTAAATTATTACTGGTGTGGTATGATTAGACATTAATCCTGTGTGTAAAAGTACTTTTGGGTAGTGTCCCTGTTAGTAAGAGCTTGTTGACATTTTGCCCAGTTTACATAATTTGAGAGGGGGAACTTCATTGGACTGAGGGAAGCAGGATGGTTGTTTTTATGACTGTCTCATCAGTTAGGCCGTTGTGACCTATTGGTCCGGAGAGAGCGCACACACACGCGCGCACACACACACACTGAACAGGCACCAGTCGGCCCAGAGATATCTACCAGTATAGTGAATCCACGACAAACAATATGAGCAGCTCCCACGGTTTCATTATCTACCATCCATACACTGGTGGCACCTTCACTACGCACCCCTATCTCTGCCGGACCATATACATGCATTTAGCAAAATGAATTTATTATCATGCCTAGTAGTGACATGAGGGACACTAACAATTCATAAATATGTACAGGATGTCATGTGATTCCAGCTGGCATTTCTTATCAGGATAATGCTCACCCACACACAGCAAGGGATTTCTCACTTCCTCAGCCTGCCTGGTCTGCAGGTTTATTGCCAGTCTAGCATTTATAAACCAGTTGGAATGACCGCTTCAGTATGCAGGTGTATGTAGGAACTACAAGCCCAGCTGTGGGCAAATGTGTCATGCCTAGCAGTCAACAATCTCTCATCAAGAGGTACACTACCCAAAAGTAACACCTGAGTGTGTTTTTATAGACTCTCAGATATAGTGGAGGAAGAACATTTCCTCCCTCTTGTGGTAAGACCCAGTGTCTAATCAGACTACACCTGTAATCATTTACATATCTCCCTGCAGTGTAACTGCATGCCAAGCTTTACAAAAATATGGAATTTCTATCTGAGACCTTTTGTTTGTTAATGAGTGAGTGTATATATGTATGTATATATTTACTATAATTTATTTTATGGCAAACTAATAATACATACATAATCACTGTACAGGTATTTAACCACACAGTCAATGTCCTGTAAAATTTTTTAGCAGGTGATCGGTATTCTGTATATGTAATTAACGTCAAAAGTATGTTTGTTTATAACATATAAGAATTACTGTATTGTACTGTATGAAATGTTTGAAAAGCAATGTATGAAAATTATATGACAATGGTATTGTCCAGTCAACGTCCTGTTTCACTGAATGTAATACAGACTTTAAAGAGGGCACACCTATGTTTCTGAATATCATGCTTTTATCATTTATATGGTGTTCTCTTTTTACAGAACCACATGAACGTCCAAGCAAAAAAGCAACAGGCAGAAAGAGTATGTTGTCTTTTACTGTAATTTTTTTTTTGTTTTATTAATGTGGTATGCCAACATTTAATACTGTTCATAATACACTCACTGATCACTTTAGGTACTCCTCCTGGTTTCAGCACTTATTGTCTATTTATCAGTTCCACTTACCATATTATTTGTTTATTTAACGTCACTATCAGCATCCGTGGCCATTTTAACAACAAACACAATGTGACACCGAAACTAATCGTATAATGCATGAGTGTGGGAGGAAACCTGAGTACCCAGAGTAAATTACTGTAGACAGACTGTAGTCCATGTGTTTCTCTACGTACTTTATTCCCCTTTACTCTGATCTCTAATGGTCAGGATCCCCACAAATCAGCTACTATTTGGGTGGTGGATCACCACTGATGGTGGTGATTGTGTGTTAGTGTGTGGTGTTTTGGTATGAGTGGATCAAACACAGCAGTGTCGCTGGAGTTTTTAACAATGGTGTTCACTCGCTTTTCACTCTATCTATCTACATTCACTCTTTTAGATGTAAAATCAGAGACACAAGTTTATCTTTTGTTAAACAGTTTGTCTTAGTCATTATCTAATCCGTCAGCAGTGCTCACAGGATGCCTACAGGATGCTGGTGGCTGGACATTTTTGGTAGTTGGAGTATTTATAGTCTATCAGTGACACCGAGTTGTTTAAAACTGCAGCATCACCACTTTGTTGATCCAATTATACCAGCATACCTCACACTAAGAGATCACCACCACATCAGTGTCACTGCAGTGCTAAGAATGACCCACAACCCAAATAGTAGTTGATCTGTAGGGGTCCTAACCATTAGAGAACAGAGTAAAGGGGACGAAAGTATATAGAGAAACAGATGGACTATAGTCTGTAATTGTAGATCTACAAAGTGCTTCTATATACTAGGTGGAACTGATTATGGTGCTACCTAATAAAAGTGATCTGTGAGTGCATGTTGAATATAAATGTACCACCCATTAGCTTTTAAACCCATTCTCATTCTACTTTTCTACCATTCTGACTTGTACCTTGCTCATTTTGGGCATTTCAGAGAGAAGAGGTTCAAAGAAAAAACTAGCTGACGACAAATCAAAAACCTTGCCTGAGAGGCCAGATGAACATGTACAGTCAGACGAGGACCCAGCACCAACTCAACCCCCTGAAACACCAGCTCTAACCACAGAAGTTCATACACCACCTCAGATCAGTCCTGTCATCAAACAGCTAAAGTCTGAGCCAAAGGAAGAGAGTATGTATAATTTCTAAAATCCATCTCCTATTTTCCATTTAAGAAGATAACAATCCTTATATTTATTTAGTACTATTGTTCATACTGAAGAATAAAACATCATCATTCAGTCTTAACTTTGGGTTTTGGTATAACAATATGTTAATATGATATGATCTCTTTCTTATACACAGGTATTTCAGTTAAAGTGAAGTTAGAGGAAATGGAGGCCCCCATCACATCTGACCTACAAGGTGACGAGAGCAGCCCGATTCATACTCCACTTCCTTTACTCAAAAAAGAAGAGAACCTAATGTGAACCACAGGACTGCAGGAGTACATAGATTCTTAAGAACATTAGAAATAACTATACTGAGGTAATCAACCTCCAAGTATCAAACATCACATTTAAAACAGGGTAGCTTATATTCATTCATTCATTTTCATGAGAAGAATGAGAATAGCTAAATATAATCCAAGCTCACATAGACAGCAGGGTACAAGCCTATGAGCATCTACATACAAACAGTCACTTTCACTGGAACGCTTTAAAGATGCAAACTATCTTTGGAAAGTGAGAATCAAAATACCCAGAGGAATCCACGCAAACACAAGGAGAACATACAAACCCACACATTCTCTGGAGTTGTGATTTGCTTTCAGTGTTTTGTGTTGCTTCTTTTTATTACTGACAATCACAGATCGTGTATCACTGTAACTTCTAGGCCTGCTATTATTATGGAATTGTAGCTGATTAATACAGACATTGCAATTACTAATTAAATACATCTTGAATTTATGCCACTCCTCTAACATGAGCCGGGCTAGTAATTGAATACAGTCAAACACTGTCATTGAAATACAACTCAAAATCAGAAAAGGTTAAGAAATGAATAAATAATGCCGTTTTCCTTATATATTGACATTCATTGACTTTTTCATTGGAGATATGAACCCGAGATATTTCATGTTTGCTCTGCTCAGCTGCATTTCATTTGTTAATGTACATCTTTTTAATTCAAGGCCTGCAGCACATTACCAAAAAAGTTGGGACAGGGCAATTTAGGGCTAGTAGTGATGTAGGCCGTTTGTTTCAACATGTCCATACTTTTCTCAGGCATTCGTTGACGATGTTTCTCAAAGAATTATTTGAAAATCCCTGGAGTTCTGGACATGGTTATCATGATGCTTTTTTTTTTTTGCAACGTAAAGTTTTAAGTAGCATTTTTTTAATGTATGGTATCTCCTTTGTCAGAGCTTGACAAAGGTTTGCCAAAGTAATCCCTTGCCCTTGTGGTTATATCAGCTATTGATGAATGAGGGTTCTTAATGCAGTGTTGTCTGATGGATCAAAGTTCACATCTCAGAGGTCACAGATCTTAATTTTAGGCTTACATCCTTTGTTTTTAAATATTGTAATAATCTTCTTATGCATTTGTTGCCAAACTGAAGATCCTCTGCCCTTATTTGCTCATCAGAGCCTCAGCCTTTCCGGAATGCTGCTTTTGTACCAAATCACGAGTATAGTCTCCTTTAGACATCACCTGTTTAAAATAACTAAATTGCCCTCATCCCAACTGTTTTGGAATGTGTTGTAGTCCTGAAATGCTGGAATGGACGTTTATTAACAATTGAGATTTGACCAGAGATAACATGAAATATCTCAAGTTAATCACATCAGCAATGAAATAAAAGCATAAGTAAACGTCATTAAGACTGCATTTAAAAAATATTTTTTCTGGTCTGGTCTTAGTGTGGAAAATGATTTGTATAGCAAACATTGTAACAACAATATTGCTCATATCCCACCTTCTTTAAATGATGTCAGCATAGTGTGTGATGTGGCCTCTTACCTGTTATTTGCATGTTGTATAGGACTAACGTTCCGTGCATGTGCTATCATGTTTGTGCATTCTCGGAAAGGGTGTTTATTCTAGCACTAAACACTGCAATATTAAAAAGCTATGTTATACTTAAACCACTGAATAAAATACATTTAGGCTGCTTAAGTCTGGTGAAATGTGGAGGTGAGAAGCAGTTGAGAACATCGTTGTCTTCTGCTTTTATTGTTCACGATTGGTAATTGTGATAGCGGGTTGATGATTCATATATGGGGATTAAAATACCTCAATGCTAGAACTGGTATTTACAAAGCAGGTGAGTTCATATAGTAGGGTTTGACTGTATATGAAACATGAAGTTGTGACAGGCATAATGGGTTATATCATTAGTCTGTTCACACTTTATAGTAAAATTAAGCCACATGCATAGAAATACAGTATTTACATGTACATATAGTATATTACATAAAACATAATAGATAAAAAATAAAGATTTCACTCAGCGTTCAATCATTATTACCTCAATCCTTGCCACTAGCGTGGTCTGTTAAAAAATTTGTCACATAATGTGAGAGAATTAATATATTGCCAAAAGTATTTACTTGTTTGCCTTTACACATACAGTACAATCGATTCCGGTTAATGGGACCACATCGGGACGCGATCGTTTTGGTCCTAATAACCGGCTGGTCTGATTAAATGAACATGCCCTATGTTACAAGACGGGACGTGCTATGTAACATATTAAATGTTTATTAAACCTTTATTGT